>CAUYSK010055778.1:0-17500 GCA_963575035.1 Avahi laniger | reverse complement strand
TCAGAATCAAAGTCCTTTTTCAACCATTGTAGGACACACGTCTGCATCAAATGTAGCAAACATGCAGAAATCATTGAGGAAAGGTGCAGGCGTTGTTTTTAACTCCCCATTTTCATGCTTTCCTTTAAAGCAGAGACGTTTGGAACATGACAAATGGGGAGAAATGTTTTCCACCTGTATGCCCAAGCCTATCTGTGGAGACGCATAATGCCCCTTTGCGCGGAGTCTCTAACATATTTGAACATTTCCCCCTTTGATGTTGAACCGTGGGTCTTAAGTGCGCTCCCCACAGTCCACTTTTACTCTGTGAGTCAAATTGAAGTTCTTGAAATGGGGCCGATGGCTTTGCTGGAGTGCGAATGTGCTCTCATTCTGTAAGAAAGAGGAACCCAATCAGGGCATTGTGTTTCAGTTTCTTTTATGAAATAAGTCACTTTCTGGCAATTGCTGTTTGCTTTTAAAAGCTGGAAGAGTCAATTTGGGGTCTAAGGGGCTGGAGAGGAAGCCCCCAACTGCTGGCAATTGCTTCTTCCTCCGTGTGAGTTTGAAGCTATTGTCCAGGCGAGAGAATGTAGGGTAGGTCGGGCCTGACGCGGGGGATTCCGTATTGCAAACGCTCGTGTGGTTTTCTCTAAGTCATTGGGTGAATCTAAATGCCTAATAGATTTAAAAACACAAATATAACTCAATCTCTTTATTAGGGATCATTTGAGAATTGATTTATTTTCAAGGAAATAATACATTAGTACCATTTTCTCTCTGACATATACACTTTTCTTTCTTAGAATGTAAGATTGTGTTCTGTGAATAGAGAATGACAGACTGTCACTGTCATGATTTCTTTTTGGAAACTAACTTTAAAAAAAAATCCCCACCACCTTGGAAACATTGCAAGGAAACAGTGGTGATGCTTCCTGCTTTTTAAAAATGTGGACATGGTTTTGACTTTGATATTGAAGGGCAGAGATCTTGAAGTGAAATAAAACTTCCAACTATTTCCCTGATTGTGGCTGCAGACAGGAGGGCCAGAAGCCCAAAGAGAAGCGTGGGATACCTTCACTGCCTGTCTCCTCTACGCTAGTGGATGTGGGAGGGGAAAGAATCGTCTTTTAAGTCCAAGAGTCTTGACTCTCTCTCAGAAGTAAAATCAATCCATCTATCAATTATGAACATATCAGAGTTGCCCGGATCTAGTCCAAGTGCTGGTGTTGGTGGCTTATACAATATTATTTCCCATAATCAGGCAGAAAACAAGTCAGCAAGACTGTATGACACACCGTGGAGTTATTGCCTCAGTTCCTTCCCTGCAGGGAATTTGGAGAAACCGGTCGTGAGGCTCAATTAAGTCAGCTGGTTGAGGTCTTCATATACTCCCATCTTCTGGAATTTGCTGAGCGACCACCAAGGGCCTGACACTGTGCTAGACATCAAGGAAGATACCTGCAAGCATAAAATAATACCTTCACATTCAAAGAGGTGTTGTCTGACTAGAAAATCATACATGAAAAAGGTAAATAGCAGTACAAAGTGGCATAGGAAGTATACCCCAGACATTCTAAGGCTATGCAAAGGGAGGCCTATTGATCGGATTAGGTTCTTAAACTACTTCTGAAAGTCTTCTTTACAATCATCTAGCTGATCAAAAAAAAAAATTTTTTTTTTTAGCTAAGTTAACAGGTTAGAAAGGAGTGTTAAAGATCCTGTGATGATAAATTGTAATAAAATACCAGTAACAATACCAGATGCCATTTATTAAGCTCTTATTCTATGCTAGACATTGTGCGCTAAGTGATTTCCATGTATTTATTCAACTTAATCCTCACTGCCATCTTACAAGATAGGTATTTTTATCATTTTACAGATGAGGACATTGAGATACAGAATGAATTCATTAACTTGCCTAAACGGTATAAGTGGCAGAGATGGAAGTCACACTTGGCTTGTGAGTCCCAGAGTCATGACCTAATGACCACAGGACGCTGCCATGGTTCCATCTTGTGTGGCCCAGAAAACTGTATCTGAGAGAGAAACTGGATTCTAAGTCCTGTGGCTGCCTAGCAATAGGAGTCCAGGATCACGCAGGATAAGAGGGCAGAGATGCTGGTACAAATCCATCTTCCATCCTAGAGCAAGACCAGAAACTTACCTTTTCTGATGGTGGGTTTGAAGAAAGAGCTGAATAGTAATTGAGTGATCATGGTATATGGTGTGCTGAATCGATCCAGGGAGAAATCAAATACCGATGGGTATTTCACGAGAATGAGAACCTAAAGTCGGAATGTTTACCAAGGAAGCTGCAGCTTGTTTGGGGAAACGCAGAAGGATGGGAGCTTTTTTACACAAAGTCACTAAGAGGCCGTGGGGATTTGGGGCTCAGCAGTCACCACTGCTTCTACCAACTTTCTGGGAAAATAATTGCTAATCGGTGAGCTGCCAGCCAATTGTTTAATTTCCCCTTAGGCTAATTGGACTCTGATCATAAACACCCCAAACCGGTGCTCTCTGACAAGGATGCCTGGAGCTCAGCACGGGCATGCATGGCACCTTGCACTGACAGCTTTCCAAGGTGTGGACGAGGAAGGTTAGAAGGAGGCAACACCTTACCATTGATTTGAAGCAGGTTTCCTTCTTCAATCGCTGCCTCCACTGTTTCCCAGTGGGTGGTGGAGCTGCCAAGGACCTTAAAGAGAGTTGCTGTCATCTTCCAACTCCTGGAAAGACCAGTGAGTCCTGTTCATGGTTGAGTAACATGGACTCTTGAAAAGCACCAGGACATGTGCAACCAAAACAGCTTCTTGACAAAGTGTGCTTCCTGGTTTTCAGCAGCACTCCAAACAGCCAGTATGGAAATAAATACCAACCCAATCCAACAATTAAAAGACCTGATCAAGGGCTTAATATGTGCCTAGAACTGGGTGGGTAACTTCAAATAATGGAATAATGATGAGCTGTGTGACTTTGGACAAATTACTTAAACTCTGTGATCCTCAGTTTTCTCCTCTAAAGAATAGGGATAATAATATTACCCAGGCATCAGGGCTGTTGAGAGGATTAAATAAGACAATTTATATAATGGATTCAGTACTACTAGCTTTGGGAAGGCCCTCTGAAAACAAGATCCTTTTAGTTTTCCAGTGAGAAGATCACTGAGCCTAGAAAGCTCTAATCCCATGGTCAACCCTTGGTTCTCTCTGTATGTTTGCTTTCAGGAGTGGGGACATGGCTCACTTGAAGATATCACATGATGTTATTAGGAAAACTGTCCAGTTTTCTCCAGGAAGTTTTAAATATTCTTAGGTAATCATGATGCATATAGATGTGGGTCTTTGGCTTCTGTTTCTTGATTCAGAGTCCAAATATCTGTCCAATGTTCTCTTATGGGTCATGCCAGGCCTTCAGCTTGTTTGTTTAGCTCCATGAACGTGCGTGTACCACAGTGATCTGCAACTGCAATGCCACTAGACGCCCCTGCCATCCACGCCTCTCCAAGACCCATGGACTCTGGCTGCACCCTGGCATTTATCCTCCTGGGTTGTGAATGTGAGCAGTTTCCAGTTAGCCAAGATGTGGAGTCAGGTTAAGACTGATTTGGATTTGTTACAGGCTCTGGTGAGAAAACAGGCAGTTGATATGCAGAGTTCCTGGGCTTAAAACACTGTGTGTGTGTGTGTTTTCTCTACACTTTAAAAATACATATAAATGTAACACTCTTCTTTGCTCATAATGAACAAAATGTCCAAAGTAGTGCTTAAAATACATTTTGAACAAACAGAAGATGCATCTGGAAACATGGTTAGTGGGAAGTACAACTGTTTCGGGGGGTTGGGGGGGTTAATTTTTTTTTCTTTTCCTAAGCAAATGCTCTGAAAAGTTCATTTTATATCAGAACAGCTTTTTCTCGAACCTGTTTTAAAGTTAATTATCAAAAGCTTACATCTTCTGTCTCTTGCCTATGGATCCCTGCTGGGTTTGTTGTTTAGCTTTCCTTGGGAAAGAGTCGCTCTATAGAAGATCATCTACATGATGTCACAGTCCAGGGACTCTAACCGTCCTAGCTAATCAGCTTAGAACATCAGTACCTCCTTAATGTGGGATTTGGGACCTTCCGGATGCAGGGCGAGAAGCTGAACTAGTCTGCAAGCACATCACTTTATTTCTTTTGCTTTAAGCAAGAATAATTTGCCTTTTTTCTCTCATCTTTCTCCCTTGTTGTTTTGCCCCTGAAAAGTGTGCTGCAAAAGCAACCTCCAGGGTGGACACTAAATCTTCTGATGCAGGCAGAGCAGTGATAACATCTGAACTGAGGGTGCTTTTCCAGGGCATGCTTGACAGATGTAGCAGGGCCTTTTAGGATTTAGTGCTGGAGCATATCTATTACCCGCGCTGCGGCACAGCTTGGCAGGAGCTGTGTGGTAATCTCCCATGAATTCTGTCTGACTTATCAGAGCGGCAGAGCAGGTTGCTGCAGGATGCGAAGCCCTGCAGCCGGCTGGGGAAAGGCAGACCTTCCCTGGAAACTCTTTGAACTCGCTTCTGTGGGGCATGTTTCTGAGGTGGGGTTCTCCCTGCTCTGGAACATATCATCCCCTGGCCTCCTTTGCTTTTGGAGATATCATGTCAAATTTGCTTTCACCCCACTGGCTTCTGAGTATGCAGTTTCAAGAGACCAAATTTCTAATGTGGCTAATAGGGCCAAAGTGATTGCTTTAATGGAGGGGCAGCCTGCCTGGGGCTTTGACAGAGGGAAATAAATAGGATTCATGCTAGGATTTCTCTCTCTCTTTCTCTCTCTCCCTTCCTTCCTTCCTTCCTTCCTTCTCTCCCTCCTTCCTCTCTATTTCTTTCCCTTTCTCCCTTCCTTTCTCTTTCTTTCCCTCCCTCCCTCCCTCACTTTCCCTCTCTCCTCACCTCCCTTCCTCCCCTGACCTCCACCATCTTCTTACCTTCCTGCCTGACATTTCTTTTTCTCCTTCCCTGTCACCTTCTCTCTTCCTTCTGGCTCTAACAGAGCCTAACTTCTCCATAGGTACAGCCCAGTGGTCTTACCCAATTCTTGCACCATGAGCCTCATTTGGTTCTACCAGAATGTGCTGTTGGACAACCTGTCTTCCTATCCTCTAACAATTACCTTGGCATTATATAAAAATACTAAGATTGATCACAAACACCAAATTGTTTAGATCACAGATTAAAGTTTAATTTTGGAGTTTTGCTGTAGGGTTAGAATTAGCTTCAGAGTGTGTGTCGCATAGGATGTGCTGTAATTTGTTTTAAGGATAAGGCCTTCGGGCAGCTGTGCATAAAATGAGCATGATTCCTTATTCCCACGGTTGATTTTTGAATGGGAGTGCAATTAGAATTTTTTCACCCAGAAGCACATACAGTCAGAGCAAATATAATACCTCGAATGCATATCAGCTTAGGAGACCTCTCTTGGAAATTTATTTATTGTTCACCAGGTCCTAATGCAAAGAGATCCATGTTTTCCATAACAACAATAAACTCACCCTTTAATTTTAAGTCTGGTGTGTTTTCGGGGACTCTTGCAGTATTTGTGTTATTATAAAGTAAGATTTCAATGGTGAATTTTAATGTCGCTCATAGAAATGTGGAGCCGTTATTTTTCCTTGCAGAATAAAACATATTAGAAACCAAAACCTGGTAAAGCAATGGCCACTCTGTGTCCTCAGTGGCTGCAGAGATTTTCCTGCCATGCCAGGAAACCCCATGCCCAAGGGGTGTCAAACAGTTACCTCCCACGTAGAACAATATGAAGATGATATTTTTCTGATTAACGTTGCTGATTGAAGAAACGTTGGAACCAATGTCCACAGAATACTTTTTTAGCCTATGAAACAGGTGATCTTTTCTTGGTCATTTGGATGCCACAATCACTGAAAACAGGAAATCTGGCCTCACTTACTGGTCAGTATGAAGGGATGGCGATGCTGGGCTCCGCGTTAGAAGTGGACATAGCCCTGCTGAAGAATATTCTAGCACAGGCATCTATCTATTTATTATCTATCTATCTTATTTCTTTTAAAGGGCAAAGTCTCAAGAGTCAATGTTCTTTCATTTCTTTCTGGAAATCAAGACATTAGAATATCTGTTAATATATTGATTTAGGATTTCCTAAATCGAAAGGCTGAATAATTTTTTTTGAAAAAACCTTTTCACTGAGGTATATGGTTTGAGTAAATATGTTACATCCCTTCTCTGTGTTTTTGTTGTCTTAAAATCTTGTAGACTATTTGGTTTCTGAAGGGAGTTTAAGAACATCAATCGAACAATTATCTTCCTTCCTCCTGGGTGCCCCCCCCACCTTCGTGCCAGCAAACGCATCAAGCTTGGTTTCGTTTTCTATGAGACAGTAGATTGAAGACAAGTTTTGCTTATGAAATTATGATAATTTGGGTTATGATATTTATGTCAATAGGGACAAAAGGCGCTTTATTTATAACTAGGTCTAGAGAATGTAAATCTACACCAAGCCTCCTTTATGGAATATGAATACACTAAAGGTAAACGGCCGCTACCAGCATTTTTGGCTCTCTTATGTGTGACGGTGTAATTTGGATAATTCAGTCAAACAGGCAGCTCGTGTATTAAAAGACCCAGGCTGGTTGTTGACCAACTAACTTAGTTCAAATGTTCCAGTGGGCAGCGCAGGAGAAGAGGTATGTGGAGTTGGCACAGCATTCGAGCCAGAGAGCGTGTGCCCAGCCAGCTCTCACACAGGCTGCTAACGAGATGAATGCCTATGTTGTGGGTTAGATCCCTGCTCTCCTCCAGATGCTGAAACTGATGGGAAGGTGTGGTTCAGTCAGTTGAAGACCCCCATGTTATTACTGCCCTTTTCTTGGAAATAAAAACCCACACATTTTACTCACTCTTGAGAAGCTAATCCGTCAAGGTTTCACTGTTGATGCAGTCATTCCCAATAATTCTAACTCTTGTTTTATCTATACTCTTTCCAGTTTGTCCCAGAGTTCAGAAAATATCATGCTTTATAGCATCCGATTATTTAAAACATTTTTTTCTGTGTTTTTTTCTATGCATAGGCACCACTTGCACATTTTTTTTCTTTTGCAAACATGAAATCACATTTCTTTGTAAATTGATTTTTTTCACTTAACAATATAGTTTGGATCTTTCCATGTCAATAAATATACTTCTACATTGTCACTCTTATTGGCTACATGTGTTCTAGTGTTTGGCTACAATTCACATCATTTAACCAATCTCTCCACCGTTGGCTATTTGGTAAATTCTGATTTTTTTCTTTGATCCGTAGTTGCTATATCACATGTTACTTTAGTTAAATCTTTATATACTGCCAATCATTTCCATAGGATAAGTCCCCAGAAGTAGAATACATGCATCAAGAAGTATTCACAAATTTTAAGGATTTTGAATAATCGTCTCGAACTGTCCAACAGAATGATTCTACTGATTTATACACCTACCAGCTCATTGGAGTTGGTATGAGAATGTATTTGTCTGGGCACTTTCCACATTGTCATTTAAAAAATTAGTAATAATTTGATAGGTGAAAATTGGTTTTGATATGTGTCTTTTTGATTTTTCTTAGTGTTTTCTTAGACTTTGTATTTGTGTCATTCTCTAGTTGGTCTGATTCCCATCATGATGCTCTTTCTTTAACTCCTGGGGCAGAGATTAGGTTTTCTACTTCTTGAAACAGGAAGCATAGTAAAGAGATGTGGTAGGTGCTCTATGAATCTTTGTTCAGTAGAATTAATTTAAAATGGAAAAAAGATTTAAAAGCCATATCTCTTTTATAGGAATGATAGTTAAGAATTGGAGAAAAATTTGGGAAAAGGATTAAAAGTGAATGTATTTCCAGTAGAAATTGAAAAATTTAAAAAAATCAAACAATCAAGTTTGGGAGGATATTGGTCAATATAATTTCTTACGTATTGCTGGTGCTACAAACACTTTGGAAAATAACTTCTCATAAGGTGAACATCTGCTCACCCTCAGATCTAACAAACACACTTCTACAAAAACTCTTGCTCATGTTCATGAATTTTTCTCACTGTCCGTCTCTTAATGCAAAAATATGGAAACTACTTGAATGCCCATCAACAAGAAAATGGATAAATACACTTTGGTACACGATGGAATGTGATATATATTGTAATATGGGTAAATCTTGCAAAAATAATGCTGAATTAAAATAGTCAATCTTAGAACACCACACATGGTATGATACCATTTTTATAGTTGTCAAGAGCAAGAGCCACAAGCTTAAGCTTATATACATTTGTGGTAAAACTACACTATTAAAAGCAGTAAAAGTTAGGACAGTGATTATGTCTGGAGAAGAAGGTGGAAGGGAGAAGAAAGACACATGTAAGAGTGTGCAAATTAATCACAGTGTCATAGTTTTGAATTGGATGGGGGCTCACAAATGTTCATTAGGTTGTGCTTTGTAACTTACATATGTATTATTTGTAAATTTGATTGCTTTAGATAATGTGTTTAAAGGATAATAAAGAAAAGAAAGAATAAAAACAAAAGTAATTGCTGGTTACAAGGGGGCAGTTTCTTAAGTCTTCTAGAAGAAAAACTGTCTTTTTGCTTTGCTGTAGTTTCTTGGTTGTTATAGTTGCTTATTTCTAAATTGCCACTTCCTGAAACTCTTCCTAAGTCACTGGTGAAAGTGCTTATTGGACAAATGTCCGATGTGGTTTCCAAGCATGCTGACCAACCCCCAGCCGCTAAAGACTTCTCCTCCGACATGCATCGCCTAGTGGATTAGGGCTAATGGGCTGGAATGACTTGGTTGGTCACCGATGCCTTTCTGGCCAGCCTTACACTGTTCTCAGTCACCATGAAGGTTGAATGGGTAACTTTTGGAATCACAGCAACAATGTTATTTTCTTGTCAAAAAACAAAAACAAAAACAAAAAAACCTCTCATATTTGATTCTACATACTACTTTTCTACCACCCTCAATTCCCATTCTGAATTCGGGATATAACCGGATAATTCAAACATTTTCACTGCAAAGGAGAGGGGGGCAGCTTGAGAGCATTGGGAGGGACTTCTCAAAGAGCCTTGAGGTGATTTCCTCTTCACCTCTCTAAAATGGTGAGTATCTTTTTGGATAATCTTCTGTTTTTCTCTTTGTGTATTTGGCCAGACCAACTGAAAGTGATTTGTCCCCCAGGGGACATTCGACAGTGTCTAGAGGCCAGGGATGCTGTTAAACACCCCACAATGCACAGGCCGTCCCCCCGCAGCAAAGACTTACCCGACTCAAAGCATCAGCAGTGCTGGCATTGAGAAACCCTTGCTAGCAGTATGCTTCTTTTTTCACTTGGAGACAGGGTGCTTTGGGCATCTGGAAAATGTAAGTGCTCTGTCTTGCCAGGAGACATATTCAGTAGAGTGTAGAGGCATCTGAGAAGGCAGAGCAGGGTCATGCTTGCCTCCGTACCACACGGGCATGGATCTGTAGTCCACTTGCTACAGCTTTTAGTCATCTACTGCCTCATGCAGTGGTAACTCAGCTAAGTTCTCTTCCTCCAATGGAGTGGGTGCAACTTTAGGGCAGGGCTGGTGTCTTATCTCCACAGAACCTCTTACAAAGTAGGTGCCCTGAACCTTTTGCTGAATGAATAATGAATCAATTGCTTAAGAAGTAAAGTTGGGAACTTTGTCTACTGAGGGCTGCTTGTGAGGAGCTTACAACGCTTGAGGTTTGAGAAGTACTTTATAGGGGCAGGGGTGGCTCTCCCAAGCCCTTCCATTATTGGGGATTAATAGAACATTGTTGTACAAGGGTCATCTTGTTGAATTTCCTCATTCCTAGGGGGAAGAAATAGAGACTCAATGTGGTTGAGTATTTCTTCCAAGTTTGTGCAGCAAGTCATTGACAGATCTGGAACAAGAACTCCATCCTGGGGCTTTGTCTTCACTTAGCTGTTCAGCACATTGTTTTCTTAAGGGCCCACTTGAGGCACTGACATAAAGGGCTTGTGATTTTGAGGGACGATGTATGTAATTCTGTGTGTGTGTGTGTGTGTGTGTATGTGTGTGTGTGTGTGCATGCCTGCCTGCATATGCATGAAAATGAACTGAATGTCAACTGGATATTTAAGCATAGATACTCCCTGACCTGTTCCTGACCCCTGACAGGGGAGGTTAAGCATTCTGCCCCCCCTGCCCCCCGCCAAGTACTGCTAGTACAACCTGCAGTGCCCTGACCGTAGCACTTACCATATTTTATGGGCTGTGAATTTAACATCTATCTTCCCTGCTAGCTTTGGATTCTATATTTGTTTTGTTGCATGCTGAACACATACAAGATGCTCCATAAATGATTTTCTATAAGTAAATAAATGAATAACTGTTTCAGGCTTGGTTTGGGGGAGGGTGTTGTTTGGGTGAGTTCCTTGCTGGTGGTGTAGAGATGCCCAAAGAGGATGAGGAGTTGTGTTGAAGACAAATTTTGTCTACATGGCGATGTGTTGGGAGCTTAACAACTCCAGGGAGGAAGGACTGGGGGTGTGGCTGGTGGGGTAAACGCCACCCTAGCCATGCCTTCATGAAGCCTAGGAGCCCTGATGGCCCAGAGCTTGACTGATGAAGTCGCCCATCCATATTGTGATGTTTTTTGTTATGGGTGCCATTGATATTTGTGGTTTTTTCTGAGACCATAATGTCTGAACAGTCTGCCCACAGCTTGTTATATGGAAGATGAGATAGCTCATTATCCTGAAAATTCTTCAATAGCTGCTCATAATAAGATCAGTTAAGTATAGAGTGTCCACTATCACTCAAAATCTTCCTATTCTCATTGAAGTTTAATCCAACATTATTTTCACACACTATTTTTCCTCCTTCCCAATTGAGGGGTAGGGGGAGTGTGCAGGGTGTTGAAATGGATTTTGAATTCAACTGGCGAGGTGGGGCTCCTGCCCCATCACCGTGATGCTTCTGTAACTCCTGATGGACTCAGTTCATTAGGGACAGTTTCACATGGGTTCTTCTGTGCTCGGCATTGATGTGGAATGGCTCCCTGCTCACAGAGGCCACTGAAAGAGAAGCAGAACGGAGGGCAGGGAGGCAAGGCGGCAATACTTTGTATTTTTCCATGGGAGCACCTGAAATAGGACAGAAGCTGGAGAAGGAGCCCCTCCTCGGACTCACTTGTTCTCCCCCAGCCTGGGGCCTCCAGGACCCACCCTTTCTTGGATGCCTGGTTTCCTCACTGAATCATGAACATGCCCCCACCAAGGCCCACTTGCGGGTTCTTGTTCATGCCGTTACCCCATCTGACAAGCCCTCCTTGCACCCTTTCACGGATCTAAGTCTGCGAATCCCTGTTGGTCCTCTCCACCTTGCTCAAGTCCCTAATCTTCCATGAAGCTGCTATCAAAAGCACATCAGGGATGCAGAGGACAGGTAGCTTTCTACAAGAGCATCTAAGAGTGGGGGGATAGTAGCACTTATAGCAGGCATCACGCATCTTTTCACTTTATTATAGTAATACCTGACATTTATTATGCTTATTATGTACAAAGCAAGTTTTATTTAAGCTTTATTTTATTTAATTCTCATATCACCCTTTGAGGTAGGTGCTATATTAGCCTGCTTTTACAGGGCAGAAATATGAGACACAGTAAGAATAAGTACTTTGCTAGAGTCCACTTAGCTAGTCAGGACGGAGCTGGGATTTGAACCCAAGCAGCCTGACCCCAGAGACTATGACCCAATGATATTGTGTGTCAAACTCTGTTCTTTAGTCTGAAGTGAACTGGACCAGGAGTCAGAAGACGCAGCAATGGTATTGGTTTTGCCTCACTTTAACTGTTGGGCTTTGGGCAAGGGACTGTGCTTCTTTTTGAGTGTCAATGTCCTCATTTATAAAATAAGGATGATAAACTAGTGGATATAATGTTATATGTGCCACAGAGAATACTCATGAAAGCCATTGTTAAATTCTAAGCCTTGTATAAATTTAAAATTCCACCATTTTCAAGCCGGTGTGATTGGCTGTTGTTACCTGCTCGTGGGCCTGTCTTGCCAGCTGTATTTGCTACTCCTGTGAGGCAGACACTACGTCTCATGCTTCTCTAATATCCCTGGTACCACTCACTCTGGCCTGGGCCCTGGGTACCAGGTCGTGGCTTATAGTGGGTGCCGCACATTTCCATGGTTGTAGCTGGTCCTCACCAAGACCTGTAACTGTTCCTCCTCTGAAATGTTGATTCCAACCTCTCCTTTCTGAATGTGACACCCCCCTTTTTTGTACCCTCAGTTCAACACTCTTCAGTCCCCACCAGACCTTCAATCCACTGACTATCACTTCTTCACTGCCTGTTGCCTGCCTCAGGCTTGGATTTGCCGTTAACGATGTGAACACACATCCTGGGATGTAGGAAGCCCTCTCCTCCACTCCTCCATTGACTTCTCTTGTCAAAACCCCAACTCACTGCCTACCCTGGGCCCTGAGCCAGGTAGCTAAGTGTGGCTGGAGAAATTATACAACTGTGCTGACTTTAAATTTATGACGGCAAATCTCAGCACCACAATCTTACCATGTTCCCTTCGTGAATTTACTTGCCCACTCTTCAAGATAATATTTCAAAGCTCCTCTCTTTTCAAAACATCAACACTCTTTCTTGCTCCTCTTTTTGTGCTGAGGATCTCACTTCTTATATCCCTGAGACAAAGAGAAGCAATAGATGAGAATCACTTTACATGTGTGCCATGAAACGTATCAGCCCACCTGCATCCAAACCCACACGGTCTACCTTTCTCTTGAGTGGACTCTGCTGCCTCTGACCCTGCAGAGCTCAGCCACATGCCCAGTGGGCTCTAGCCAGCCTGGCCTGTCTCCCTCTTCTAGCATGCAAGTCCCTCTTGCCTCAGGACCTTCACACCTGCTGTCTCCTCATCTCCAGCTCTCTCCCCCAGATCTTTGCATGGCTCATTCTTTCTAACCCAGCTCACAGTCACATTCTAAATAAGCTTTCAACCCCATATAGAAGAGTGCCCCTTCTCCATATTATCACTTACTACCTCCTTAGCCTGCTTTATTTTCCTTGTTATGTGTGTACTATGAAGAAAAATTTCACTATCCGAAATATAATCTTTATTCATTTACGTGTTTACTGTCTGTTTTTCCAGGAGAATGTGGGTACCACCACAGTGGGACACTGATCTGTTTGCTCCTTGCTGTGTTCGCTGCACCTGGCCTATGGTTAAAATCACTTGGCCTTAACACCGTCGGGGCAATCTCCAACTAATGTGGGATGGGAGTTAGTGGATGCCTACCCCAGCTTCTACTAAAATCATATAGTAGATGCTCAATTAATGTCCTGAATAAATACATGAAAGAACAAAGTTAGGACCAACTTAAATGACCTTAGAAAAATCATTTTTAGTGATGTCAGTTTTTCTTGTCCATCAAGTAGGGGTATTATTTCAGGTTCTATTCTTCCTAAATGAGGGACATTTGGGTAACCACGGTCATTGTCTATGATCTGGCCACAGTTTAGTTTGTGTGTAATGCCCATGAGTTCCACGAGTTCCATGTTCACACTGAAGGCCTGTGCTTGGCTGGATTTCTGCATTGTTTAGCCGGAGTGTTCTAGTCATGGAACTTGACCAGTAGAAGATAAGTTAAGAATGCTGTGGACATTAGGGAATGTGAGTGCCAAGAGATCACAAGGGAATTTAGTAGAGGCTCCAGTCCAGGTTAGGATAACTTCACTAAGAGCACAGGGTGAATTCTCGGCTAGGCAGACGGCTCTGTGGAGAGTATGTGCTACATCGGGCTGCCCCTCCTTGGGGTGGTCCCACAGGACCACGCACCCAGTGATCCCTCTATTTATTCACACCTTGGCCTCAGCAGGTGCTGGTCCCCAGGAACTTTGGTTTGAATCCAGGCAGGAGGGAGGCATTTGTATTGCCAATCTGGTGAAGAGAGTTTCTGAAGTGTGCAGTGAATCCCAAAGTTGTTAATAATAAAAATCGAGGCATTTTCTTGCACATGTGCTAGGTGCCACAGTGCCAAGGGTTTTACGCATTGTCTCATTTAATCTGCTTAACACCCCATGGGGAGGATAATTGTAGCCTACAGCATTGGTGTGCCAGCCACCTCCATCGCCCCACTTGAGGACACCTGTAGGTATAATAAACATACCCCATCCCTGCTGGAGTCCCATCTTGAGTCCCCTTGTCTCTTGGCTTCCATGCCTGAGGGCTTTTTCTCCTTCTCCTTGGTAGTAGCTTGCTCTGTCCATACACAAGGCAGCCCAAAGCACCCGGGCCTTTACATTCCTGGGGCAATCTTCAAGAAATGGGGTATGGGAGTTAGTGGATGTCTATCCCAGCTTCTCCATCCTTCAGTGGCACAATTCTCTGGTACATCATACCTGGATACTAAAGGGTCCCCAGAGGGATAGGGCCTCATTGCCCACTGTTGCTCATTTCCTGGATATTTTCCCTTTGTTGTTTCATTTTCCTCCCTCCTTCACTTGTGTTTCCTGCATTCACTTCCCAAATAAATACCCATGTCCTAATCCCTCTCTCATGGTCTGCTTTTGCGGGAACCCAAAGTAAGGCAATAATTGATTTCCATTTTGCAGATGAAGACACTGCAGAGAGAAGGCAAGAGCCTCCATGCATTTAGTTTATGTCTCTCTCTAACCAGACTGGAGCTTCCTACTCCAAGTGAAGCATAACCTTCCATCACTAGGTCCCTGGGACCACACCCCAGTGGTTTCTAAAAACGTTTTGCTATGTTTGCTCCCTGGCAAGGGGCGGGGCATCCTGGTGGGGCCCAGGATGAGGCATGCAGCCAAGATATTGGGGCCCACCTGGTCGAAAACAGCGTGACACACGTTTTGGAAATGCTTGCCTTAAAGCCCAGGCAGACGTGACCTGACAGGCTATGTTTGTCCTGTTGTGTTCCACGTTGCCGTGACTCAGATACAGGTGCGACCTTTTCTTTCCCAGGGTCTTTGCTCCACCCCCAGACATCTGGGCTGTCTGTGGGTAGAAGCATGTCCTTTTGGGGGAATCTTTTAGCCCAAAGTGTTGGAGGGAGGAAAGGAAGGTTTGCCTGTGATCACCAGAAGGGGCAGTGGAACTCAAGCCAGGCATTTGGAACTGGGAAAAATGGGATGATTTTTGAGGAGGAAGTGCTGGTGAAAGGAACAGGACAATGCTTTCTGGATTCCAGTGACTTCTCTGGGCCTAGCACCTTCCTAAATTATATTCCAGTGTCTGGAGCCCTAGCGATTGCAGCACGTTCTACACAGTGTAAGGCTTGTGTGGTCAGGAATGCCAGTGAGAATGTTAGACTCCACCGTAAAACAGGAGTAATGACCTATAGCTCACAGGGCTGTTAAGAGGACAAATTGGGATCAAGAGGACTGGGCCTTATGCAGTGCTTGACTCAGCACCAGCACACCACGGCCCCTGCCTGCCTGTGTGCCTGCATGCCTGCCCATGAGAGGGGAGGCCTTCCCCTTCATGTCTGTTGTATGGAATATGGAATTCAGTACGCATGAGAAACCTTTTGTGAGAAATATTCATGGCAGGCAAGATCTTGGTTATTCTCTGGGGAGGTGTCCCCTTTCCTCCCTGTAAACTGAAGAAAGTCCATTATTGAACTGCTCGTGAAAGGGACACGAGGCTCCCAGCTTTGTGAGCCAGAAGGGCAGGGACTCCTCAATGTTGATGTGAGTAAGAATTATCTGGAGGAGCCTGTTCACATTGCAGATCATCAGGCAGCACCCTCAGAGATTTGGATTTCATAAGTATGTGTATTTTAATAAGCCACACCTGCTGATTTTATCTGGTTCTCCTAGGAGATCACTTTTGAGTTATCAGTGATGTAGGCAACCAACACCCCCAAGGCCCTGAGTTCTCTGAGCCTCATCCTTGGTGTTTGAGGTGTCACAATGTGATCGTTAATTTCATGTGTCGACTTGACTGGGTTAAGAAATACTGAGATAACTGGTAAAACATTATTTCTGGGTGTGTCTAGGAGAGAGTTTCTGGAAGAGACAGCATTTGAATCAGTAGACTGAGTAAGGAAGATCCACCCTCACAACCGTGAGTGAGTACCACCCAGTCATAGAGGGCCGAGATAGAACAAAAAGGCAGAGGAAGAGTAAATTCACTGTCTCTTCTTGAGCTGGGACATTCGTCTTCTCCTGCCCTCAGACACTGGGTCCCCTGCTTCTCAGGTCTTCAAAGTCCAGCTGAATGACACCACAGGCTTTTCTGGCTCCCCAGCTTGCAGCTGGCACATCGTGGAACTTCTTGGCCTCCATAATTGTGTGAGCAAATTCCCATAATAAATCTGCTCTTATGCATCTACATGTATCCTATTGGTTCTTTTTGTTTGGTGAGCCGTCACTCATATTGAGGGCCAGGTGGGAAGTTTCCTTCCGCATCAGGCAAGTTCTGAGCAATGACAAAATAGTGCCTAGCTGGAGACTCCCCTCAGAAGAGCTTCATCCCCTCCACCAGTGGAGACATCCCAGGGTAGAGTCTGGGCGTCTCCTCAGAGGAAATCTACCACCTTTAAGCTAATTTTCTCTTTACTCAGGCAAGACGGAAGGAAACTTTCCTGCAGCCTTGACATCATGGCTACTTCTTGAAAACCCAACTCCAGCGTCCTGCCCCTGGTTGTGGATACACCTGTGTTCCTGAGCTGGCCAAGAGTGTGGGGCAGCGCAGCTGAAATTCATTTTACTTTTGCAGGTAGGGTTGAGGAAGGTCTTGAAAACTCTTAGGGAAGAGGTTTGGTACCCCCTCCCATCGGTGGCAAAGAGGGTCATCTATAGCTTCTCCAGCCCCAGGGCAGCTGTGTGGTGGGTCCTACACATTCCTCCAGGTCTGGGAGCCACGTGGCAGTTCCACAGTAGCCCCATAGCCCAGCAATCTGCTCGCCAATTTTTTTTTTTTTTTTGAGACAGAGTCTCACTGTGTTGCCTGGGCTAAAGTGCTGTGGCGTCAGCCTAGTTTACAGCAATCTCAAACTCCTGGGCTCAAACAATCCTTCTGCCTCAGCCTCCTGAGTAGCTGGGACTACAGGCATGTACCACCATGCCCAGCTAATTTTTTCTATATATTTTTAGTTGTTCAATTAATTTCTTTCTAATTTTAGTAGAGACGAGGTCTTGCTTTTGCTCCAGCTGGTTTTGAACTCCTGAGCTCAAACAATCCGCCAGCCTCGGCCTCCCGGAGAGCTAGGATTATAGGCGTGAGCCACTGCACCTGGCCTGCTCGCCAATTTTTGAGAAGGATGTTTACAGTTCTGTTTCAGCCCTTCCATCTCTGCTGTCTAGCTCTCGGGTCATCTTTCTTCTCTCTCTCTCTCTTCTCCCCTTTTTGATCTCTCTTTTGCTTCTCTCTGTTCCCTCTCTACATTTCTTCAGCCCTTTACAATTGAAATGTCTGTCTTAAATCTGCAAGCCTAATCCACATGTTTACTAGGCTTATTTAATAG
>CAUYSK010055777.1:0-16711 GCA_963575035.1 Avahi laniger | reverse complement strand
TCATTAGAGTGAATAGACAGCCTACAGAATGGGAGAAAATTTTTGCTCTCTACACAATTATCAATTTATTGGTATTGATTAACTTAAAATTTATAAGGAATTTAGAATATTGCATAATACATAATAAATATATGTTTTCTTTAATAATTATGATATTAGATCCAGTATCTGATTTATTTTTATTTTTTACTTAAAAGTGGTAGAATTAGAATTAATTTGAACCTTTCTTTGCCCAACATTAACACATTTTGATAGCAGACTAATTTCTCACCGGAATCCTATTACTTTCTATGTATATTAGCCTTGAGGCTTTTCCCTCGTTTTGGAAGCCAAGCCTCCATTCCCATCTTCAGTTCATACTTCCAGTGTATCACTGGTTTCAGTGAGAAAGAAATTGTATTCCTGATCCTTAAATATCTACTTTAGTCTTGCAGGCCTCGTGCTTCCCAGGCCTCAGCCCATATATCATAATTTTTATGTAGCTTTCTCAGTGTTTCTCTCTCTATTGTACAGAAATCATAACATACTGTAGTTGTTTACTTGTTTATATTTTCCTCTAGACTAAGCTTCCTCAGACCAGTGATCCTGTCTTATGGTTATTATGTTTCCTTATTGCCTAGAACCATGTCCGATGGCCTAGAAACACAATAAAATCTTAAAATAAGTTCATAACGTTCAATGATATTATATTTTTCTTTTCAAGACTTGAAAAAAATAATTGAGTGGAGGCATAAGCAAGATGGCAGAATAGGATTCTCTAGTGCTCATCTTCCCACAGAAAAACAATTCAAACAACTATCCACATATGAAAATAACTTCATAAGACCTAAGGAAACCAGGTGAGAGATTAAAACACCTGGATATAGTACAGACATGAGAAAATATGCATTGAACAAGGTAGGAGGAACAGTTTTACATTACCTGTGTCACCCCTCTCCCAATCCCATGCAGCACAGCACAGAAACACACACCCTACAAGTGGGGGATGGAGAGGGAAGTGAACAATGGAGATTGCCTTTGAACCCCCAAATTGGAACCGCTCCCATAAAACCCAGAGCTGGGAGGACCCCAATGGCCACAGACTCCAGGCTAGTACCAGAGACAGCTTCGAGGCATGCCTCATTGCCAGGCTAACCTCAGCATCCCCAGGCTCTGAACTGCCTTCAGCACTGGGCTGACCCTCACAGCCGTAGCCTTCAAGTCTGCCCCAGTTCCAGGCCAGTACCCATAGCTCTCGTCATCAGGTCAGCATATGTGAACCTAGCCTCCAGTCTTGCCTCTCAGATGGAGGCCCCAAGCTCGCCCAACACTAGGCCAGCACACACAGCCCCAGGATCCAGGCCAGTACCTACTCACTGAGCCTCCAAACCTGTCCTGGCACAAAATAAGATCCCACAGCCCCAAGCTTCTGGCTTTCCTGGAAGACTCAGTCTCTAGGCCTACCTAAGTACCAGGCTGACTTCAGCAGCCCCAAGTTCCAGATAAGCCCCAGTGCCACACAGGCCTGGGGGCCCTGGACTGTGAATTTTCCCCAGCATCAGGCTGGTTCCCATAGCCCCAAGCTTCAAGGCCAACCCTGCAGACCAAGATATAAGTTCTGTTTACCTGCTGGCCCAGGCAGCATACCAGCTTGCCCAAGGACTCCAGGAGCAAGCTCACCTTCTGACTACACCAGATAGACTCCTCAAAATCTCTGGAATGGCTGGCTGGTGAAGGGCTTTCCCAGAGAAAGCCAATCTGCAGACTGGAATAAGTCTCTGCTACTTAAAATGTGCAGACATCAATGTAAGGCAACAAGAAACATGAAAAGCCAAGGAGATATAACACAACTAGAAGAACACAATTATCACCCCAAATAATGGAAATGTAACAACTGCCTGACAAATAACTCAATATAATTGTTTTAAGGAAGCTCAGCAAACTTCAAAAAAATTACAGAGAAATAATTCAATGAAATCAGGAAGACAATAAATGATCAAAATGAGAAACTTGAGGTAAAAATTACAAAAAAAAAACCAAAGCAAAAATAATCAAACACAAATTCTGGAGCTAAAAATGCAATGAATGAGATGAAAAATGCAATAGAGAATATGACAGCAAAATTTGTCAAGTAGGTGAAAGAATCTGTTAACTCGAAGAAAGAATATTTGAAAATATACAGTCAATGAAGATAAAATATAAAAGAATAAAGAAAGATAATGGGATTTATGGAACAGTGTCAGCAAATGTTGAAGTTATAGGAGTTTTTGAAGTAGAAGAGAAAAACAAGGGGTGTAGAAAGCTTATTTAAAGAAATACTAGCAGAAAACATCCCAAATTTAGAGAAAGACACAAATATTAAAAACAAGAAAGATCTTCAACCAGCTTTAATTTAAATAAAACTACACCAAGAAATAGTATAATAAAAGTGTCAAAAATCATGGACAAAGAGGGGAATATAAAAGCAGCAAGAGAAAAGAAGAAATAATTTTTTTCTATACTTGTTGGTCATGTCTATGTCTTCTCTTGAGAAATGTCTATTCACATCCTTTGCCAATTTTTTAATTGGGTTATTTTTTTGCATACTATTGAATTGAGTTACTCATGTATTTTGGATATTAATCCCTTATCAGAGGTATGGTTTGCAAACATTTTCTTCTGTTTCAAAGCTTGTCTATTCACTCTGCTAATTTTTTTTCTTGGCTATGCAGAAGCTTTTTACTTTGATGTAATCCCATTTACTTATTTTTGTTTTTGTTGCCTATGCTTTAGGGGTTATATCCAAAAGAATCATTACCCAGAGCAATGTCATGGAGCTTTTCTCCTATGTTTTCTTCTAGTAGTTTCACAGTTTAAGGCTTTACATTTAAGTCATTAATTCATTTTGAGCTGATTTTTTTGTATATGGTGTGAGATAAAGGTCTAATTTCATTCTTCCACATGTGGATAACCAGTTGTCTCAACATGATACGATGTGACACAAACACACAATGGGAAAAGGATAGAGGAAGTCGAAGGTCACCTTTATTGAAAATCAATTGAAAGTAAATGTTTGGATTTATTTCTGGGCTTACTATTTTGTCCCATTTGTCATATGTTTGTTTTTATATCAGTACCATTCTGTTTTAATTACTATAGCTTTGTAGCATATTTTGAAATCAGGTAGTATGATACTTTTAGCTTTGTTCTTTTTGCCCAAGATGGCTTTGGCTATTTGAAGTTTTTTTTTTTTTCTTTTTTTGGTTCATATGAATTTTAGGACTGATTTTACTATTTTTGTGAAGAATATCTTAAGTATTTTGATACAGATTGCATTGAATCTGTAGATTGCTTTGGGTAATATAAACATTTTAACAATTCTCCGAATCTTTGAGCAAGAGGTATCTTTCCACTTATCTGTGTATTCTTCAATTTCTTTCAACAGTGTTTTATAGTTTCCAGTGTTTCATTTTCTTGTTTAAATTTACTCCTAAGTATTTTATTTTATTTTTCATGCTATTTGAAATGGGATTGTTTTCTTAATTTATTTTTCAAATAGCTCATTATTAGTGTATAGAAACTGTCCTGACTTTTCAATGTTGCATTTGTATCCTACAAGTTTACTTAATTTGTTTATCAATTTTAAAAAGTTTTTTTTTTTGTGGATTATTTAGAATTTTCTATGTATAATGTAAGATCCTGTTATCCAGAAGTAGAGACAATTTAACTTCTTCCTTTCCTATTTGGGTGCCTTTTAATTTCATTTCCTTGTGTAATTGCTCTGGCTAGGACTTTCAATACTATATCCAATGGAAGTAGCAAGAATGGTCATCCTTAATTCTTTAGAGTTTATGGGATGATTCTAGAAATTTGAAAATACCCCAAATTCACAAGGACAACAATATGAAATGACATCTGAAAAATGTTCAATCTCTCTTTTCTGGGAATATTTTATTCCAACACTCTACTTCTCTCCTTTATATGTGAATATAGGTGGTTGTGATGTTGGTGTTGCTATCATAATTTTGGTGCTCTTACACATTCTTATAACCTGATGTCTGAATGAAACATAACATGGGATATTACTTAATTCCCATTATATGAGAGATGCTATAAAGGCAATAAAATCTGCCTAATGGTTTTCCAGGCTAATGGTCACTTTTTTATTTGTTTGATATTATGTCCATGTTGCTGGGGACATGAGTGAAGTGAGGAGGGTAGTAAGTTGAGTAAAACACATAATTCTCAGTTTAAGCTTCCCTACCTTTAAAACAGGAACAACAGTGCCTCTCATTTTTGCCAAAGAAGATGATAGTGTTACCTTAATGGCAGGTATAAATCTGTGATCTGTGCCTTTCATTCATTAGCTGTTGTGAGAAAATTAACTTAGAGGGGAAAAAGAAAGAGTTCTACAGCATTTGTTGTGATTTGATGCTTTATTTTCTCCTCTCTTCTTGAAAAATTTTGGAAACAGACAGCTGACCTTCCTCTGTGTACTTTCTTTTCTGCTATCATCATCTATGATTAAGTCTAAAACCTAATATGGCTAAGAAATTACACATGTAATGGGAGAGGGTTAATAAGGGGAATAAAAGCTCCAAGAGAATTAAATCACATTAAATAGGACAGTAGGGTCACAGTGCACTCTGTCTGGAGAATTAATCATTAGTGTTCAGGCTAATGGGAAATATCAAAATCTGTACTTCCTTATATGTGAGGGTCTTAGGTTAGAAAAAACAATAACAATGAAATTTCCAGAGGGAAAAAATATATTGATGAGAGATGTAGCAATTTAGTGCCCTACCCAGATGGCCTTAAATCCCTTGTACCAGCTCTGCGTGCCCAGCTCCCTGCTTTTTCAATCTTTGCTATTAACTACATGCCCCTGCAACATTTAAAAGGCTGCCTTTGGGCACTGGAGCCACAGAACCTATCCGGAATCAGGCTAGTGACTCAGAGTTTTATATCCTCTACTGCAGGGCAACTTGTAGCCAATGGTTATTTAGTATGGGAGTATAAAGACTCATCTCCTTTGTCTTAAGGTAAGACAAACAGATGTACTTTATATTCTACCAAGATCTGGTGGAGTCTGGTACTTAAACTAAAATTGTAGCCGTATTTGGCTTTTTCCCCTATCTTATCCTGCCTTACTTCCTTACTGGTTTGTCTTTAATAAAACACTTCTTTTATAAAACATTTGCATACAAATCCTTAGTGTAGGATCTGCTTTTGGTTGAACCTGAGACAATAGACCATCACAATTTTGTGGTCTTTATGTAATAAATAAAGTTACATTTGATAGATATCCACTATGTTTACATCCAAAAAGCACATAAGTTATAAAGTAGTATCAACCTACCTGTCAACAAATGCATGGTGAAGAAGAAAAATGGGATCATTAGCAGATCCCTGTACCTGGGACATTGTTCCATTCATATAGATGTGCAAGGCATTGTGCATACTGCTTTGAGAGGCATCTGCTATTCCAGTAAGTGGACTAGCAAATCCTGATGGTAAAAAGGAAATTGAAAAAAACAAGTTAGTTTACCTTAATGATTGAAAATCCACGTGTTTATCTCATTGATTTACAAAAATAATTAAAAGCATGATTCAAAATAATAAAACCAAAAATAAATGAATTCTGTGTTGGGATTCTTTACATTCTGCATACTCAGTGCATATTCAGTAAATCTTTGTTTAATTGAATGGCCTTAATTTGGGTACAACGGATGGATTAACCAGATGAAATAGGCTAACCCAATTTGTGCTCTCTCCTTTTGCTTCTGTCTATTATTCCTCCTTTCAATATAGAAAAGTTGTAAGAGCATTTTATAATAATCATCTATTCACTCTCACTTCAATCTGTAACAGCACTCAGAGCAAATTTTTCCAGCCTGTTTTGTGTCCTCTTGCTTTCAAGTTCTGGAGAATATTTTTAATTTTGGTTTCTGACTCCAGAGAAAGCATAAAATTTGTGACTTTCTACATTTCAATTCATCTTTGACAGTATCATCTTCGATACCAGGCCATAACGTGTTTGATTTTGCAGAATATTCATTTCAAAAATAATCAGAGCTTCAATAAATGGTTCCATTCATTGCATCAGGAATAATGATAATGAGAATAATAATAAAAAGATATTATTTTCTAAATGTTAATTGTGCTAAATGTTTCTTGTGACCTATGTCCTTCAATCATTACAGCAACCTTGTTTATTAGAAATTATTACTCCCATTGGAAAGAAAACTGAGGTTCAGAGAAGTTCTGAGTTTACCAATGCTACCTAAATAGAGTTGAAATTTTAATTCATATCAATTAGGCATTAAGAAATGAGCTCTCGATATTTTGTGTTCTCTCTCACATCCCCCTTAAGAAAAGTTAGAGTAAGATATCTTTATAGAGTCCATCCAGACAAGACTGAAAGTTAAAACCAGACAAAGAAGTTTCAGTAACAAAGTTAAACTGTAAGCAGGACCCAAGTTGGAGGAATATAGCTAAGGGCATATTACTGAATTTCAGAATTCAGAAATATCAAGCAAGTGGAAACTGTGAATAAGATTATAATCTAAACCAAAGTTAGGATAAAAACGGTGAAGGCACTAGGATTTGGGCAGGGGAAGTCCAGCTTTATTTCATGTGAGTAGAACTATTTTAGTGGCAATCTCTTCATTTTTAAAGATATAGCTCTTGACTTTTGCACCTGATGTCCTGTATTCTCCCACCCATTTCGGCTCAACACTGTTTTACTTCCTCAGCTGGTGATTTTTTGCCTCCTTTTCCCTATTTTTAAGTTTATTTTAGTCATTCTCAGATATCATACCAACCCCTGATTCCTCTGGAAGTTTAGACTAAGAACATGCATGCCCTTCTCCTCTGGACCCTCTTGTCTATGACAGCTTCTGTGAATATATATGCATGGTACTTACTATGTCTAGACATTTTTCTAAGAGCTTGGCATGATTAATTTCACATAACATTTAGAGTGATCCTACAAATTTAGTACCTACATTATTACAGACATGGAAAGGAGAATTTGGAGAGGGAAAGAAATTTGTCTAAGGTTAAAGAACAAAAGGGGAGGGTTATTAAGGTCAGTACAGAAGCCTGTCTTATTATAGAGTGTTATGTTCTTAGATACAATGGCTTTCCTGCCTTTCCTGTGTAGCAATAAATCATATGTCACTGAGAGCAATGTTCTATATAGCAATGGTCTTCAAGATTTTATCTTTGAGTAGCACCAAATGAAAGTTTTAAAGCCACATTTTATGTATGCTGTCACATATTTTTAGTTAGTTTCCAAGTTTTTTTCTTCACTTTATTATTTTAATTTTTAATTTTTTATTGATATGTAATTGTGCATATTTTGGGACTACATGTGATATTTTGATATCTGCATATAATGTGTAATAACCAAATTAGGGTAATTGAAATATTCATCACCTCAAACATTTATCTTTTCTTTATCTTGAGAACATTACAAATCTTCTAGCTATTTTGAAATACACAATAAATTATTGTTAAGTATAATTTCCATACTGTACTATTAAATTGTTTTAATTATAATTGTAAATAGTGTCAGAGGATATAATTCAAGGATAGAACAAACAATATAAATGTAAAAATAAAAATATAAAACAATTTTTAAGAAATGTATCCACCTCAATGATTTGACACTTACTATCATTCATACCAAAAATACCTGAACAAATTCTTCTTTTATAGTCTGAGATTTTCTAGAGTTTCCATTTTACACTTGACCTTGTGTTTGTATGCTATTTTTCCAAAGAATTATATCTAAATGTTATATATGTTATGCTTAAAATATTTTTTAGAATACTGTTGGGAAGTGTTGGTCAAAGGTATATCATTTTAGTTAGACAGGAGGAGTAAGTTTAGGAGCTATATGGTACAACATTATTATACTTAATAATAATAAATGGAATACTTGAAAATTGCTAACAGAGTAGATTTTAAATGTTCTCACCACAAAAATGATAAATACCTTAGGTAAAGAATATGTTAATTAGCTTGATTTAGCCATTCCCCAATGTATAAATATATCAAAACATCATATTGTACACCAGAGATATATATAATTTTTATTAAAATATAATTAGCCTATCATGCTTTTCTGTCACAAAAATAAGTATGTAAATTAAAATTACTGTTTAAAAATTTCATGTGACCGTATGTCTAATCTGGGTAGAGTTATCATTAAAATTTTTAGTATTACATAACTGATCAAAATTATATGAAAGTATTCAATATTTTACAATAATTATTAAATGTAAAAAGCAAGATTTTATTGTAAATACATATCTTAATAAAACTGATAAAAAATTGTTGACAATTAATTTAGATGTCCATAGATGCATGATATCCTTTGTTAGAAAGGATGGCGTTCAATATAAATTCTATTCTAAATTTAAAAAAATAAATCTAACTGCTGAGAAACTTCATTCTCATATATAACTAGATAGGAATGAAAAGATTTTTTATAGACATTGTACTTAATTACTTGAACTTTCTTTGAATTATATATGCCAAAAATGACATGATTCACCATAAAAATGAATTTTTATAATCAGATCTATCAACTGACAGCTCAACCATGAATTCTTCAATGAAAGCAATTTTATATATTATGAATTTATTTATAAATCACCCAACTTGTAAGAAGCTTGTTACCTAGTAATTACAGTTAACCACTCTAGCAACATTGGCACTCTTTTTGAATTTTGAATTCCCCACTTGTTTGGAACCCTGGAAGTTTTAACCCTTTCAGGGAACATGTTGAGAAAGGATTCAGGATAGGTAGGAGGTTGGCTTTCTTCTAATATATCAGAAAAGAGAGATTGTGAAAGGGGAGGTATGAAGGAGAATCTTGAGGAGATTGCTCTCAGATTAATTTTAGAAAAGTATATTTGGGAGGATGACCTGAAAATAAAATTTCCTTAAAACTCTCTGTGCCATGTGTCCCTTAGAGAGTCTTTCTGAGCCATCAGTTGTGTATCTATTCCAGTTTAAAGATACTGCTGTAGAGAAAATATTTTTAGAGCTGAGCAGACTTGGGTTTAAATTTTATGTTACTTAATGGAAGTATGCTCTGTGTCAAGGGCATTTATCTTTTTTGAGCTTCATTGGTAAGAGAGGGAGTAACTGTTACCATCTCTTGGACTGTGGCGAGGATTAATTTTGGTAGCAGGTGTGAAGGCACCTAGTATAGGTCTGCTGCAAAATGGATGCTTCCTGAGTAATAACTATCATTTTTATAATTTGGTTCCATGTGATAAATGGGTGCTCACCATGGGAGCTGCTAACCAAAATTATGGGGCAATCCCTCTGCAGAAGACCCCTTTTGCCACAACTCCATGTCCTCAGGGCCCCATCCCAGCGCCAGATTCTATTCTTCCTTCCTGAACTACATTGCTCTATATAAACCTGCCTGCTACTCGCCTTCATCCAACCTCAGGTGCTCCTTGGCATCCTAGGAACTAGGATGGGCTGCCATTATAAGACATATTTCAACAAGGATATGCTTCTTTACTCACTTTTTATGTTGACTAACCAGGTGTTGCATATGGAAAAGCCTCAGTATTATTAAGAAAGGATAGCACATGGGGTTTTTCAGAATACATTGTGATATGTGCTCAGAAATAATTGAAAGATCCTGGTTGAACCTGCCTTTTTTGTGATATGTACCAGATTGTTAATATAGATAATCTTATTATATAAACAATTTTAAATGAACTATGAATATCTTGTCTCTTAAGATAGACTAGAAATGCCTCAGAAGTAGGAACAAAATTGTTTGCTTTGATTTTTTCATAGTTAAAATTAAAACCTTGCACATCTTTGTATTTAAAATAAAAATATAAAATACTTCTCAATTTTTCATTTATACATCCTACAGGAAGTGGGAACAGGAAAGATACATTTCTCTCCATAAAACCTATAAGGGAACTTCAGACGGCTCTATTCTGGTGCTTGTCCAGTGACAAAACAGAGAAAATGTTAGTGAATAACATAAAAAACGTGAATAAATTATTTTTTATTTTACCTTTTCACATAGATAATTTTTTCAGCTGGTGAAGTCAACTTGAAAAAAAGAGAAATGATTGCACCAACATTAATAGCTTCTCACTGAGATTTTATTCTCTTTTGGAAGAACAGGTCAAAAATGAAATTCTAGATACCAAATAATAATAATTGCATACATTCATCTTTTCAAATATCTTTCATATACATGATCTCATTTGAATCTCAGAGTTACTTGTTATATGAACACTAACATTATCCCAATTTTACAAATGTGAAACTGCAGTTTATAGAAGTTAAATAATATAGCTAAACTCAACCTAGTAATTGGGGAATCAATGAATTGAATATAGGACTGGTTAATCCCAAAACTTGTGCTCTTGTCTGCACACCACAATTGAACAGTGTCTGTACTGACTTGCCGACACACTTTGGAAAATTCTTTTTGCTATGCCTCTGCAATGAATTTATGAGCTTGTCATTTTTATCCATTGAATTACACCAAGATGCAGAATGTGTCATTGCCTCAACCTTGTCCAGGGATTCTCCAAGGATAGAAAGTCTAATAAGCCCACAGGGACCTTGTTAGCAGTCACAGATGCCAGAATGGCTCAAAGTTCTTTGTGAAGGGCAGCGACAGTTTTCCAAATTACTTAATGTTATGTCTTCATGTTTACATGCTACATTCCTATGGGAAATTAATAAACAGAGCTTCAGGTCGATGACAAAAATAGGAAATTTCAACTAGTCAATTCATCTCTCTTTTTCTTTCTTTTCTTCTCCAATACTACCCTAGAGACTTTTTTGTTCATTTGTTTTTAATATTGATGCTTACCTCTGACAACTGGAGATTCAAATTTAATTGGTTTAGAATGGGACTCAGGCACGTGGAGCTTTAAAAACATCCCAGGTGGTTCTAATGTGCAACTAGTAGTGAAATTCACCAAATTAGGCTAAATTGCTCTCCATTCTCTAAACCTGAACTCATGCTTTAAAAACTACCTCTGAATAATTATTTCCTTCACATGGAATTTTTTCCTTCTGTATTCTGACAGCCCAAAATTGCTCTGCCTTTAAAATCCTGCACCATGAACTGTTTTGAAGTATTTTCTTACTGATAATTTCTCCATGTTTCCTAGAAAATGATGTTTAAAACAACTGAACAACTCAGTGGCAAGTACTTTCTAGGCATTTACACATATATCACCTTATGTAATTCAGTATCTTTCTTTCTAAAAAGATGGATTATCGATGTTGCACTTTATCACATCTATTAGATTTGACATGTTAAAAGTTGTGTAGTTAAATCTTCAGGAGAACAGAACACATTTAATTTATTGAATTTAATTAATTTTAAGTGCATCTTTTTAACCTATTTTAACATTTCATAGTGTTTCAGAGTTAGAATTGGAGAAAAGAAAACAAAACGAAGATAGAAAAATATGCATTAGTGCATCTAAAGATTGAAAAGAAGTGACTTTAGATCCCTTGGCTTACATTCTCCCTAATTTACTGTCCTAATGTGCAACTTAATTGAGGAATTATGAAGTGCACAGCTTCAAAAGGTTACACGCAAAGGTTTTAAAAGGTTGCATTTGATGGCTGAGTGTTTTAAAAAGGCTTGTAATTTCAACTACGTGTCGTAGAAATATAAATTGCAGCTCAAAAAAAATTTCGAATCTGAACAAGTCCCTAGGTACACTGCAAGCATTAACTTTCAACCAATTTCCAGTTTTATCAAAGTGTTGGCTCTACAGCCATAAATGTAATGAATTAATACTTATATTTATTAGGAAATACTTTTAATTTTACTCAGGAGAACAATTCAACAAAGCAACAAGGCAAATGTACTGGTAGGTGAGTGTTTCATATCTTATGTTTATTATAGGATAGCTAAGATCACAAAAGCTCTACAAATGTGATTTTCGAAAGTGCAGTCCCGCAGACAGCATCATCACCTGTAACTTGTTATAAATGCAAATGCTCTAGCAGAGAACTATTGAATCAGAAAGTAGAGTGGGGACTCAGCATGTGTAGTTAACAAGTTTTCCAGGTGATTGTAATGCACACTAAAGTTTGAGAACCACTGATCTAATTTTTTCACTTTATGCACAAAGACAATGATTAATCAGTCATAATTAGTCGGTCATTTCTATAAACTCAACACAGGAATTCAATATAATTTTTTGTGTTATTATTTTAAACTGGTTATTATTTTAAGCATTAGACTAGTTTTTCCACTTAGTAACCTCACTGTTTGTATTTTTCTCTTCCTCACTATTTAATTGCCTCTCTACAACAAAAATTACTGCAATTATTATACCACGCCTTCTACTCTTAGGCTGTTTCCTTATGTTCTTATGGAACTTACTCCTCACAGTAACTTTGTAAACAAGATATCATTTAACCAACTTTCAGGTGTTGAAACTAAGGTTCAAAGAATGTAAGTGGTTTATTTAAGGTCATTCAGCAGGTCAGTGGTAGAGTCAGGATTTGGGCCAACTATCTGCCAGGCTTCAAAGCTCTGCTCTTAATCATTCTATCACATTCTCTTAGGTGGTATAAGGCTACTTATTGTACTGAAATCTAACAAAGACAATTTATTTTCTCTTCCAGGTATCACAGTCCCCTTATTTCCCTTAATTCTTGTCATATCTGTTGAAAGAAAAGGCTGAGGCCCATCATGTACTATCTCAGGGGAAAGAAAGTCCCATCATGGTGGTTCCCGCTCTAAATAAAAACTTCACAATCTTCCTAGCACAGGACTTCAGATGGCATACAGTTGCTTGGATCAATCAGATTCCTGTCATAAAACTCAGAGAAGGCTGGAATTTTTGGTAGTGTCAACAAGATATTGTATAAGGCTCAGATAGCTACCTCCTTATGGCCAATTTTTGTTTCTGTCAAATTTAATTCCCTTATTAGATTTCAAGAGTTTGCAGAAGGATATAATTTCATCTCAAAGATTGCTTTTTTTTTTGAGACAGAGTCTTACTGTGTTGTCTGGGCTAGAGTGCTGTGGTGTCAGCCTAGGTCACAGCAACCTCAAACTCCTGGGCTCAAGCAATCCTTCTGCCTCAGCCTCCTGAGTAGCTGGGACTACAGGCCTGTGCTACCATGCGTGGCTAATTTTTTCTATATATTTTTGGTTGTCCAGTTAATTTCTTTCTATTTTTAGTGGAGACGGGGTCTCGCTCTTGCTCAGGCTTGTTTCGAATCCTGAGCTCAAACAATCCTCCCGCCTCGGCCTCCCAGAGTGCTAGAATTACAGGCGTGAGCCACTGCGCCCAGCCTCAAAGATTGTTTCTAAAAGTCATTCTATTCTTGGGATTCCTCACTTAGTAGAAAGACAAACACCACATGTACTTACCATCAAATTGGTATTAACTGATCAACACATAAGTGTGCATATGAGAGTAACATCTATTGGATGTTGGGCAGGGGGAGAGGGGAGGGGGGAGGAAGGAGGAGGGAACAGATATATGCATACACAAAGAGTGCAATGAGCAGCACCCGAAGGATGGACATATTTGAAACTTGGACTTGGGGGGGAGGAGGGGCAAGGGCAACATATGTAACCTATACATCCGTACCCCCATAATATGCTGAAATAAAAAAAAAAGTCGTTCTAAGTAGAAAATATCACTTTGCTACACATTATTCTTTGGATGTAAATTAGATTTAGGACCAATATTTTGCCAAAATAATTTGTTGTCCACTTGGAGTCTCAAGAACTAGTCTACTTTACTGTTTAGAATTTGATTTTGCTAGAAATCAAAGAGCTAGAAAATTACAGTGTATGCATCAGCATGTAAGATAGTAAGCTTACTGAATGAACTTCTACCATTGCAGTAAAATAGCTGCTCTAACATATTATTATCTACAAATATTGACTCATGTAATCTTCACAACAAGACATGAGGTAGGTATTGTGATTATCCTTGCTTTGTAAATGAAGGACTTCAAGCAACGGCAGATTAAACTTAGCAAACATCATCTGGCTAGTGATAGTATCAGGATTTAAACTCAGGTGGTGTGATACTTAGCTACTACTCTCTAGTGGCCTCTAAAACTTGGCCTTTCTATTTGGAAGACTTGAAGACATAAGCTCCATTTTTGATGATCCAGTTTTGTTACCTGTTAGTTGTGTAACCTTGTCAAGTTATTTAAATTCCTAGAATCTCAGTTTCCTCATTTATAAAATGTGCATAATAATAAATATGGTATAAGGCTTTGGAGTAATTAAGATAATTGATGTGAAGGCTTTTAGGAATTGAAAAAGTTGGGCTGTAGTAATGTTAGCAGTTGTTATTAATTACAGAATTTTGTAAGGATATTTTGTAAGGATATAGAAAGGAATTTGTAAATTTTTCTCTTTTTCTTATTTGCATATTACTTAACCTACTCCAACTCATTCTTGAGGATGTCAGATCATCAATGAGAGTTTCTTTTACAAGAAGCATTTGGTTAGGTCCTTTTATTTAATAACACTTAAACTTGACTCTTTGTAATCATAATTTCCTTTGGATTATAATTATTTATTCATAATCTAGTTTTTATTTATACTATAAATTTCAAGAGAGTGCGATCTGTGTCATTTTCACTAGTTATTCCTAGGGTATTGCAAAGTGCCTGTATACCACAGATGCTCTATAAATGTTCTTTGAATATATAAATATGAGGCATTTATTTCTCTTTCTAAAACATGTGGCTCCATTTGCTAGAATAATTTTAAAATCAGTTAAGGTAAAATTTTTCATAATATCCCCAAAACGTTCTAAGGTTTATATCTTTGAGTATGATGAACCATGGCTCTGAATCTGGCCCTTATGTTTTTATGTCAAAGGCCATTTTCTCTATAGTCTTCTTATAGAATAATTAATTATATAGAGAGAAATTATATAGTGAAAGCAGCTTGTATTAAAAATAGTTATGGTGTTGTTTGGCATGGAGGAGATGACAATAGATGTTAGGGAGAAGAGACAGGTGATTCTTCATTCAAATAAAGCATGTTAATAGAAATAATAATTCACCCATAAAACATAAAATAAATTTTGGTTAAGTACCATTGGGAAAGAAGATATATAATGGCTATGGAAAACAGAATTGCATGACCTTTTCCTACTTGGTAGAAAATGGAATAACATGGGAAAATATTTCAGAGAGAGGGAGCAAAGAAAGCAATGGTAAGCAAGAGAAAGTAAATTATCTTTTCACAGCCAAGAACTGAGGCTTCAATGTGAATGAGGCAGTCCAGCTTCGGCCAGAACTGAAGTCTCCAGCAATTGCTGGATCCTAAAGAGGACAAACAATGAAGAGGCTCAAACAGAAATACCCAATACACATCCATTCAATGTATTCACAAAACCTGTTTCCTCTAACTCCTGGATGCACAATCAACTGCACATTTAGGTGTTGTCCTGTGAATGAATTGTGGCTGATGAAATGTGGGCAGAAAGTAGATGGGCCACTTCCAGTCTTGGTCCATATATTTGTCCTGGATAACCCTCCAAATGCCTCCTGTCCCTATCTCCCAGGAAGATGCAGATCCATCAGAGAATTGGGTGATAATAGATTCACTAACATGGCCATGTGGAAATTCACTCACCAACCAGAAATGTCAAATTGGATTTTGTGTGAACGAGAAATCAATTTTTATTGATTTAGGCCACTAAGATTTTGGGCTTCATTTGTTACAGCTCCTACCATTACTAATACATTCCACCTTCCTAAGACAGATAATAAATGCTCACAAGTTTAATAACTTGAAAGGTTTGGAGTAAAAGAGGGTTTTGACCCTTTTTTGCTACTACAGAATTAATGTTTTATGTGAAATTTAGTAGACAGAACACTATGGTAAGAGTACTTGATTTCTTTTTACATATTTTATAACACACTGGCAAAAGAGATTGTGGAAGAGACTGCTACTTTTTTTCACCAATGCTAATTCTCTTCTTTTTCCTAATAATGAATATCCTCAATGTAGCTGAGTACATGAACACTAGCTGGAGATCATATTTTCAGTTTTCCTTAAAGCTATGAATAAATGGAGACCATGTCTGTTTGTCCATGGGATAGAACAGAAATGATGAGAGATACTTTTAAATTATTCCTTTCAAAAGGAATGTGCATGCACTCCTCTTCCCACCTTGTGGTCTTCCTGATAATTAGAATTGAAACACGAGGATGAAGATTGAGAGATGGAAACTAAGAATTGAGGATGGCAAAATTGCACTGCCAGGCCTTGATGATCTTCCATCACATCGTTTCATTAGAGCAAAATCAACTTCTATCTTTTTAGAGGCACGTTATTGGGGTTTTCTTTCTTATAATACTTTAAAGTAAGACTCAAATAATAGAAGGTGAAATAGGGTAATTCAGCAATATCCCATGAAACTAATGGCATGCAGAATCTCAGATGGAATACTTTGTTACACAGTTGCTTTTGGTGTATATGCAAGTGATGCTTCTTATCTTGCTTAACTACCATCCTTCAAGTATTTCTGTCTTTTTTTCCTCTGACATTTAGGCCTTCGGACAATTTTGAGTTAATTTTTTCTGTGTGGTGTGGTGTAAGTTGTGGGGCGCGGCTTTCGTCTGGCTATAGTTAACGCATGCGCTAAAGGAGACCGCCTCTTGATGGTGCGTCAGGGACTGCCGCCAATCACATTCCGCCACATGTACTTGTGCTGTTATATAAGTCAACCGTACTTCC
>CAUYSK010055773.1:0-18808 GCA_963575035.1 Avahi laniger | reverse complement strand
GGGTCTACCATCCACCATAGACTTACCTTATTGTTCAATTCTATTAATGGTATACATATAGAGTAGCTTCACAACTGTTAACCCTTATCTCCATGGGACACATGTATTAATAAAGCACAATGCTGATGTGCAGTTCCTTTTGCCTCTAATCTTACAAATTGCACTCATTTCCAAATATACTTAGATCAGCACCTTTTTTCCCCACATGGGTGCTGCTGTTGTTGTTGTTACCTTTCTGTTGGTTTGAGGTATATCAATATAAAAAAATGTGGAAAGACTAAATTGAAAAGTAACTTATTTTGGAAGATTTATAAAATCATAAAAACTACGAAAAAACATCACTAGGGGCTCTCCTACTGCCTCTGAATAAGGCATGTAAACAAGAAACTCCAAAGCTTAACTTTTATTAACTTCTTGATATCTCTGTGGTGACTTTAGGATGAAAAACTATAAAGATAACGGCGACACTAGACATCATATAAGGTGCTCAGCAAGAATTAATAGAAAAACTCAATAACTCTTTTTTCTCTATTTTTTTCTATGACAAAATATACAAGGCCATACATTTGAAGCACAAATCCCAGGGTACACTTTAGGAAAGTGCTGAAGGCACTAAATAGTTGATTTGAAAATAGAAGAAAAATATAAAATAAATTAATAGTTAAACCAGCTGAAGTTGGAAAATACATTTATGCCTGCTCAGTTATCTTGAATAAGAGTGTTGAAGGCACAGCATACCATCATGGGAAAGAGCTCAGTTCTAGAACCAGATGGTTTAACTCTCAGTTCCACCATTAACTAAGAGAGTAACTTTAAATAAATTACTGAAATACGGTATGCCTAATGTTTTTTATTTGAAAATGGAGATAATAAAACAGTTGGTATGGTGCCTGGCATATATTTATTGCTCAAAAAATGTCAGCAGTCATTATCATGATTATCTAGGATTCCAGATCTCTGAGTCAAGTATAGCAGAAGGGCAAATGGATATTACACATATGCATACTGTCTGGCTCTGAAAATAATGTTTTGCTGTATTGGTCTTCTATTCTCCAGGAGTGGTGCTACTTTGTTGGAAGAGGGTCAGAAAAGATCTTCCAAATGTCAGCTTTTAACATTTCAGTAGGAGGGAATTTAGATTGTCCTAACTTATAGATGTTGACAGGACAATTGAAAACTTCTACTTTGTAGTTTTTATGAAATGACTTTACATTATTTTCACTTTTATTCAAATAAGAAAAACAGATATCTAACATTCTGTTGCTAAAATTTGCACAGAAACTGGTGATCCAAGAGAAGACCACCATGGACAGAACGAAACATCATTTATAAACTTAAGAACCCAGTTCAAACATATCAGCCACTCTCCACCAGTTGCATAAGCTTCAATTTTCACAACATTTAACCACATATGCAAAAACAGTCCTAACTATCAAAATCTTAAAGCAGATTATTCATATTACTTAATGAGTCCTTTTCTTCCATTTACTGAAAATAAAAGTAAAAATATATTTTTTAGCAAAGTTTCTCAACTACTGACATTTTGGTCAGGTTATTTTTCTTGTGGTAGTTATTCTGTTCATTATAGGATATTTAGCAGCATCCCTGGCATCTACTCATTACCCCCAGTGGTAAGAAGCCAGTCTCCAGACAGGGCCAAATGTCCCCTGGTGGGGAAATTACCCTAGCTGAGAACCAATACTTGAGAAGAATGGTATTTACTGCATTTAAATAGGAGAGTCTTTGATAATATGAAAAGCTATAGTTAAAAAGAGCTTTTTTTCTAGGAGTTAACTAAGTTTTCATTCCAAAACTAGAGTCAACCTCACAGCACTGAGGAAAAAAGAAATACATGTTTCCTTTAAAAATTACATCCTTACAAGTAGAGAACTGAACTATGTAATCTCTTTCAGAACCAATGCTTTTCTTGTTTCTTTAAAGACATCTGCCCTTATGGCATTGACACAATTTAAAATCCAATCCAAATCTGGTTCACACGTTACGCCTGCAGGACATGTCTTTTTTCTTTTATAAACTTTGTCAACTGCCACAACCATAACACTCACAGAATGACAAAAGGTATGAAAGTAACAATGTATGTACTCAGATCTTTTTTTGTTTTTTCCTTTTTTTTTTTTTTCAGAAACACCTTCCCATCCAGTGAGTTTTGCATCAGTTTACCTCTGTGTCTGAAGTTAAAGGGAAGTGACATACTGGCCTAAATACAAGACTCAGCACTGTTTGGGCACAGTGCAAGTTGCTCTAGCAATACAATGTATACACATTAATGAGATATGTGTTGTGAAAATGTTAGTGTTTTACCAGCATGAAACACTGATTTGCTATGTGCTTCTACAATGATCAGAGAAACTCTTGATAAAGACTGACACGATGCAGTTATATGTGCTCATGGGTCAATTTCAAATTTAAAATGGAAATATGACTCCAATACACTAAGATTCAGTGTCCTCAACACAGAAATTTAAAATAAAAATGATCACCACTGCTAAACAGTCTTGTAAACTAATTATAGATATATGAAGTGTTTCAGATGCCCAACCTCAAGGATGGTTTTTTTTTGACTCTGAAGTGTGAAGAATAAGCACAGTATTCGGAAGACTTAAAAATAAAGCATAATAACTACCCATAAAAAAACATAAAAACTCATTCTAATGGAATAGAAAAAATGTAAGTAACTGTAAGAAAGCAACTGCTGTAATAAAGAACTAGTGGGAAAAATATGGGTTTGGAGTCAGATCCTGGGGTTCAAACCCCGATTCACAGTTTGTAATCCTTTGGGTCTTCATGTATAAAGTGAAGATATCATCACCGACCTTGCAGAGCTGCTGAGGGGATGGGTTAGGAGGTATGTTAAATGCCAAGATGACAGTCTGACAGGGCAAACAGTTCCTAAATAATGCCTGTGAATCTTTAACAGATTAAAGAAGTATACATGTGCAGTGCACTGAGACTCTATTAGATTTTTAATGCCTTTTTTGTTGTTTTCAAGAGTATCTCTTATCTTCTTTTCTCCTTTAATCAATTAGTATGATAAATTCTATGAATCATATTTCCAATTATGGAATTACACTGCCATTCCTCGAAGAAAACAAAAACAAAATAAAACATTGCCTGATCTTGTCATCTGCTACTTTTACAAAGATTGCTGAGTTTGCTAATAACTTATTTTGGGTTTTTGTAAATTTACACATGAAATTATTTTCTTTTTGCTTTGTTTGCTATACTCATTTATTGTGTTGGGTTTTGCTAGCTATCATAAATAAAAAGTGAAATATTTCCATATTTTTATACTCATAAAAGATTTATATACCATAAGTATAATAAATTGGATGGAACTTGCCTATTTTTAAATGGCTCTTCCTATTGTTAAGCAACTATAGTTTTTAAAAAGAATTTAAAGGAAGTTGAAATCTATCTGCCTATAATGTGTCCCCATGGTCCCAGTTCTGCCTTTAGAAACAAAAAGGGTAGAGAAAGGAGTGAGAAAAAAATAATGAGTGTCAACATTATGAGGTGATAAAGAAGGCACATGGGCATTACCAAATAGCAATTAAAAGAATATTTTGAGAATAAATTAAAGATAATGGCCTAGACCTTTGGGGAAGCATAGCTCAGATACAAAGAAGAAATTTTTTTCTGTTTATTCAACATCTTATCTATGTAGGTAAATGAATTTAATCACCATAGCATCAATCCAGTGTCTCACTGTGGATTGATAAATAGAAATAGATTAAACAATAGATTTAATCTGTTTCTATAGATCTCTACCACCCGATCTCTGAACTAAGCCTTTTTGTATTCACATCTTAGGTCTTTAGAATGTCATCTCTATGGAACAGAGGAGTTTGCACTTGCCCTGCCATGTTTTAGTACTTGCATCTGCAGTAGTTTGTGAAAATAAAATGGAAGAATGAGCAGAGCTAGCCAGATAAGCACCTGGACCTCACAACCTTGGGACCGTGGTCCCCTGGGACACACAGCAGTAAGTTCAACCCTTCCTCACATCAAGGAGGTAAAGGTGACTTTTTGCTCAGTAGGAGATCAAAATTAAAGCATTTTATGAGTTCTACAGCTTATTCCCAAGATCTCTATACAATGGAAAACTGAAAACAGAGCCAACATTCTCATGAGGCTAGGAGCGGTTTTGGAGACTCATTATTGAACATCTGAACACAAGGTGGAAAGTACAATTCAGAAACATTCTTCATCATGTTAAAGTTTACCAGAAGATATGCTGCATTCACTTTGTTTTTGTTATTCTCTGTTACTTTTAAACATACATTTTCTGGTTGCTTTTCTAGTACTTTAATCTCATGTCATCTCTGTTGCCCAGATATCTTAAAAAGGAAATTCTATTGAATGTTTTAACCCTATGCAGTTTACACAAAGAAAATCTTAGCTTCCCTATACTAGAAAAGAGACTTTGTTGACTATTGTTAAAGGACTATGTAATTCCTCTAAATTCAGAACAGTGGCTGAAATCTTTTGAAAACTCAACATCAAATAATTACATTTGATCTTCTTTCTGTTTCTACTTTAAGAACTTTCAGGTGAAAGCAAAGTTCTGGTCTAAATAAATGTAATTGTTGGAATAACTATTGGCAAGGATCAGCCCAAACAATGTTTATCAACATCATTAAAAGATTCAATCTGCATTTTAATACAAAATAGAGAGAAATTATGTGCCAATACCTGTAGAGGACAGTTTCTAGAAATATGACGGTCATATTATTTATGTACATATATAAATACATGAACTTGTTTGCCAAATAATATGCTCTAATTGAGAGTTTAGAAACCTTAATGTAACTATTTGATATATAAAAATCCATGTTAAAATTACTCCCACAAGCTAATACTAACTTTGTTTGATCTGTGGAAGAGTACACAAAGTGGAGGAATGTATATTAAAATAAAGAGTACTTAGCATAGTGAATTATCTACAAAAGAGGACAAGGAAGGGTAAAACAGCTAGGGAACCAGAACAAAGAACCACAGCCAGCGTGAGAAGCACCATGTTATGGACAAGATTTTCCTGAATTTTTAAGCTAGTTATATAGGCTAGCTGGAGTCATAGAATTTTGTACCTTTGAAAACGTATTTTCTCAGCTAAATAAATCTGAGATACCTCTATAAGAAAAACTTTCACTCCTGTTTCTTTTCTACTGCTAACAGTTCATTTTTCAAGTGTAGTTTCTTAGATTTACTTATAATATCATCTACACTGGATAAGTAAGAGGGTATAAAAGAAATTCTGTTCTTGTTCTTTGCAATCTATAAAACAGAAAATTTAGATACTCTGCTTTACAAAATAAAAGGAATAGGAAACTTTCAGTGCATAGTACATACAGCGTTTAATCAAAGTCAGCTTTCAGAAGAAAGATATAGAGCCATTTTCAACTGCTGACAAAGTAGGAAAAGAAAAATGATCCCTCATGTATCTTTAATGAAGCTTTCGGGGGAATATATCTATACATATCTTAGTGATTTCTGATTTTTAAAATATTTTTCCTAATTTGGTAAATCTAAAATATTACTCTTTCATGAACAATCCAAATATAAACAATACTATTTTTTAATAAAAGACACTGACATTTAGTAAGTCAGTCATGAAAAGTGGCAATACTGAAGAATTACTAAATGGAAAATTACCTGAAGTTTTTCTAAGGAAATTTATAGACCACCGAGTCCTAAGCCAAAAGATCAGGTTGAAAGAATTTTATTAACGATTCATTATCAAGATGAAGGCTATGTGTTGAATTCCCAAACACATTCACACAATTATCTCCTGGGAGAGAGGAGCAAGATTTCCTCTATAAGTTTAGGGAAACAGAAACTCTTTGCTGTTACTCCTGTGGTAAGAAGTAGCAGTATTGTGGTTCAAACTTCTGGTGCATTTTTAAATCTACCCACCAGGGCCACAACTTTAATACAAAGTTTAAGTTCTACTTTGATAGATATTAATATTATAGTACTTATATCAAAAAGAGTATATGGGTCTACCATATCCAAAGTTATTTAACACAAAGAAGAAATTTCTAGCTTTCTAAAAGAAAAGGATAATTTTGAAGAACTGTACTAAAATAATAATGGTGCATCTTAAACAAAGAAAACTACACTAAATATTTTGCAAATATATTATGTATATAAAAGTTATTCAGAATGTAGGCTTTTGGGGTCAGGAAAACTTGGAACATGAACTTTGCTGTGTTGTCTCAAGTTCTCTAAGCTTTATATCCCTCATTTGTAAAAGAGAGAAAGTAACTCCTACTTCATAGAGCAATCATCATTACGAAAAGAGATAAAAGGCATAAGCATTCTGCACAGGTACTGGTAAAAAATCAGTGCCTAAAAGATTTCAGTTAATATTACTAATAATTTCAGGTGAGTAGAATACCAAGGTACTGATACTATCCTTCCTTTTGTCAACAAAGAGGCTATAGTTAGATATTAATTTTTTATTTGAGGAACTCCACAAAGAAAAACTCCATTTTTTAAATCCTATAACATTTCAGTGAAGATAAAGCTGTTTCCTAGAGTGTTATAAAATGAGTCTTCCTTTATATTTTCTTAAATAAAATACTGTTCTGAAATAAATATACCATTTCAAATCTCAGTCTCTAAATTACTTTCAGGCAGGATTGCTAACCAGGAAATAAGTGACCCATAAATTAATAATTCACAGTTATTTGCCTATGATAGAGTCGTTAGTTCCACTTTATATCTGGTCTGTAGTCACAAGATAAATTTAATTAAATCAGCATAAATTAAGGTTGTGTCTATGATAGCTTCTATTACTTCTATGAATCAAAAAAAAAAAGGAAGTTACACAAGAGCACATATACTTAAACGAGCTAGATAAAATTACTCATACAATGAAGGGCAATTTTGGGTTTTTTAAAACTTGGGCCCAGCAAAATGTTGGCCCCAGTTATATCTTTATTGATAGCATTATATCTTCAACTTGAAAAGACAGATGCAGAGCTCAATTGAATTGCCCAATTTTACTTTGAGGAAAATCCCAAAGGGCAAAAGACATGTTACAAAATAATTACAAGAAAACATGCTGCACCGTTGCCACTACAGAGAAAAACAACCATGAGAGAATTGAAGTCTACAAAAATAGATGAGTAAAAACTGTGTTCAAAAGACAGTGGGGGCATTTAAATTTAAGGACCTGGGATAGAGAGAAAAAATAGGCAAAACTAGCTTAAAGGCTATCATTCTTAAATGTAATATTTTTGGATAAATAATTCTTTACGTTTTTACCATGTGCATCTAACAAAATGTTTGCAGAAAAATAATGAGTCTCATCAATCTCTTAAACTCTATGCTGAAGAATTTGTTTTAAAGATGCTTTAAACACATCCGTTCAGCCATTTCTATATAAATTCCCTGAAATAATTTATAGGTTAAATAAATTTATTTATTTATATGTCTTACCCTGTAGTCTTCCCTCAGTAGATTTTAGAAAGTATACTGTAAGGCACAAGCTCCGAAATAATAAGAACATATCTAAACCTAAAAGTTACTTTAAACGTCACTTTCTAAGCAAATGTATTAAATGCTAAAGGGTATTTGTCATAAATCACACATATTACTATATCAAAATCTTACCTAGATAATTAAATAGTTAAAACATACTTTAATTTTTCAAAAGAAAATATACAATATTAAATTAATTTGTCTACTTTCTCTTCTCTTAACTCATAACTAAATATTAATTAATTTAGGAAATACATAAAACAAAATAAAGCAAAAAAAGTTGTTTAATGTTCACATTCACCTCCTATAGTTTGTAGAATTCGGGCTTCCATTTAACCAGCTTGCTGTCCGTATGACAACCAACACATTACAATGTGTTCTATTTCTCTACAAAGGGCCTAATTTCCATGTGCAATAATTCAGAAAAGTGGCTTTCATATTTATGAAAAGAACATGCTCTTCCACTCTCTACTAATGATTAAGTCCATGATGTACATTTTCATAAAAAAGCCTTGCTTCAAATAACTAATATAAATTTGTTTAATTAAAGTTCACATTTAAAAAGGTAGCTTTCTTGGATGTTTTGAAGACCCACTGAGGTGCCAATTTTACCCCTGTGTTGTCTCTTAATTATCTTCCTTATTAACTCTAGTACTCTGTTCTTGTATCGAGGGCTAGAATTAAATTAGAAGAAAATACTTTCCTATCGTTTAAGATGCTAAATGGAAACAGTTCCAGGGGCAATGGTCTGCCATCCACAAAACCTTCAAACGTCAACCCCAGGGAATACCAAATGCAAGTTGACTCTCCTGTCAGATGAATAAAAGTTCAGTTATAAAAGAGGACAAAATACTTCCTCTAGATCAGCTATTGCAAATAAAATACCGTAATTATAAATCATTGTTTAGACATATTTGTATAAATATATACCATTCTCTTGATGATATAGCCTGTAAATAATACCATAAAATGCTAACTTCAGGACACAATTAGCTTTGATTGTTCTAAGTGTAATTACACAAGTATCTTATAAATCTAACAACACTGTTTCTATCAATTTGTTTGTTGTACTAAGATAACTTCCAATGAAGAATTCTATAAGCTAATTTAGAAAATACATATAGACTTTTACTTCGAATGTAGAAAAATATACTTCATATCAAAAGAAAGGCAAGAAGGAAAGCAGGAAGGAAAGTAAAGAAGAAGGAAGGGAGGGAGGAAGGGAGGAAGAAAGGAAGGAAAAGGGAGAGCTCTGACTTTCAGAAAAATGCCGAAGGCTGGCACATTTGGAGGGAGTGCTGGAGTTGGAAAATCACCATTTTTCAATCTTCAGACTAAAGACTAGGTAAGGCATGAATTATCAATAGATGCTAAATCTAGGAGGAACTAGGTATTTGCATGGTCTTGAAGTATCTTGTCATAGACTTGTCAGTTGCAAGAAAGAAAAAATATTAATTATAAAATAAATAAGAAAGGTTATTTTTATTAAAAAAAAAAAAAAAAAAGCCGGGCGAGTGTTACCATAGTCTTAAAAAATGTCAGTCATCAAAGACAAAGACAGGCCATGGAAATGTTCCAGATAAAAGAAGGTAAAGAAATATGACTCCTCAGTAGATCATTTGATCCTAAGCTGGATCTTGTACTGAAGGAAGAAATACTATAAAGGACATTATTGTGTTAATGACATAGTTGTATTAAGAATGGTAGATTAAAGTATTGTATCAAAGTTAAGTTACTGAATTGACAATTGAACTGTAGTTATGTAAGAGAATATCCCTACTCTTAGATAATACCCACTGAACTACTTAAGAGTAGAGAGTCATGATGTACATAACATCTTCAAATGATACATTAAAATATGTTAAAATGTAAATTTGCATAAAGAGTATGCTAGTGCTTCTTGTTAGTTTTATTTTTGTAATTTCCCTGTAAATTTGCAATTATTTTAGAATAAAATGTTAGAATATGGTGAGGGTTGGTTGGCACTTTTAGTATGTAAGAGCATTTTTGTTCATTTAACAAACACCCAAAACATTATTTACCATGTGCTCAATAAGTACTTGTATAACTGTTGGCTCATTTTTAAAACACTGCTTTGGGATATATCCCCTCTTTCATAAATGAGAAAACTTAGGTACAGGGAGATTAATAACTGGCTCCATATGTCATAACTTATAATTGCCAGAGCTGAGATTTAAAGCTAAGCAGGCTGAGTTCAAAGCCCCTATTCTTATACCAATTCTATGTTTCACTAAATAAGCAAAATATTAGCTTGGCATAAATAGCAAAGGAAGCTCAGGAATTTTAATAAGTGAGGATGGCATTGAAGTAGTACAATTATCCTCAAGAAGCGTTAGAGGACACCTACTTACAACTCCAGGTACTAAAAACTCTTACTCGTACATATATATAATACTTTATATTTAGAGTAATCATAAATCATGGAGACTATTTTCAAAATCAACCAAAAATAAATGATGTTTCCTGCAGACATGCATAGCATAACATTTTTACTTAAAATCCACAATTATTAAGAAAAGGTAAATGTTTTAAAGATAAAAATAATATTTACAGTTGTGAGAATAAGAATCCTAAAGAACACTAAATGTAAAAATAATTTACAATGTAATTCCACAACAATTTATGAGACCTCAAAGTGGGACATTTGTGAACATGAATGAATAGCTTACCTACTATGGAGGAGGAGAACATTCCTGGCATAGCACCTCACATAAGAATATTTATTGCCTAAATTTATAGAGGAGAGATATAATAAATTTTTTAGAATGTGTTTTCTCTCAGGTTTTGATATTTTTAATAGGCTTTGACAAACAATAAAGATAATATCCATTGCTTGATGATACCACTCAATGTTATCAGTACTAGATTTACTCGAGAAGAACACTTCAGGCTAGACTTGTTTATAGCAATACTTCATACTTTCAGGGTCTCCATGCTTTGATTTTATCAATATGCCAGCCAGCATAACATCACTATATTCATCCATTAAGATCAATTTTATCCCACCTCTTTGAATAACACCTTTTCTGACTATTTCAGACTCAAACGTTTTCATTCATTTAGCAAAAAATATCATCTTCTTTTATGCATTCTCATCATTACCTTGAACAGCTATTTAAATCTTATTGTAGAAATTGAGTGTTTTTTTAACCAGTTCTATCATTTCCAACCAGATTATATATTCCTTGAGCTAGGGACTGTGTCAGATTTCTTTGCATTAATCATAATGCTTAATGGCCTCTGGATGAATCAATTCAATAATTACTCATTGATTTTATTTTTATTGTCTCCAAGTTTCACAAAGAAAGTTAAAATAATTTCAAATCTTTTTTGACAGTACTTTTGACAAGTTAAAATAACAAAACAACAAATAGCATGAATGCTGTCCCTCTTCTATGCCTAAAAGAGTCTATTTCTTAAAACTCCAATTCAGGACAGGCATGGTGGCCCACACTTATAATCCAAGCACTTCGGGAGGCCAAGGAAGGAGGATTGCTTGAGCCCAGGAGGTCAAGGTTACAATGAACTATGATTAGGCCATTGCATTCCAGCCTGGGTGACAAAGGGAGAACCTGTCTCAGAAAAACAAACAAGCAAACAAAACCCCTCCAATTCAAATAAGGACATCTTCACAGAATTTCCCAGTTACTCTTCTTCTCCACATCACTCTATTGATAGTTTGAATCTGAATCACAAAATTGTGCTCAAAATGTTAAGTAAAGGCCATCAAAACAGAAAGTGTATATAAATTATGATCATGACTATGAAAAAAATCAAATTATTCCATAAAGCAACTAGAATGATATATATAAACAGATTATCAGTAATAGCCTCAAAGAGGGACACGGTGGCTTTTCTCTTGTCTAAATTCTTCCATGGACTTTCACCCCAAACACACAAAAAAATTCTATAAAGAGCATATATAACATTATGCTCTTAAGAAAAATAAATACAGAGAAGGCTTTACAACTGTTGTTTGTTTTAACATACCCCACATTTCATTATGAGATCTTGGAGGCCAGTGAATATCTTTTATTTCCCTAACGCTATGTGTTAGTGTTAACACTATGTCTAGGTCTTTGCTTGGCATACAATATTCCATCAAGTATCAAGATTACCTTTGCATTTTAATTAGGGAGATTTTTTGTATGGTTATATATGAATTATACATAAATTATGGATGCACACGCACACAAAATTATGGAGACTCATAGGCTTATCCACCTTGCTTCCCTCTACCTGGCCCTCCCCTGGAAAGAGCTGGCTGAGACAAAGCTGGGTCAATGAGACACATTTCTGGGATATTTTTGTATTTAGGATCAGAAAAACCATTAAGGCAATCAATCTCTCTCTTTCTCTCAATCTCCCTCTCTTTCTCTTGGCTAAAACTGTAAGTTGTACAACTTGAAAGCTACTTGACATATCTGATACCCAGGTTTCCTTTCCTCTAAAAAATTACCTATACTATGAGTGAATAAAATTAACACAAAAAAGGAGAAGAGGAGGAGTAAGAGGAGGAAAAAATTTCCTATTATTTTTGTAATACATTTCTAATACTTTTTAGAAATAAAATATTTTATAATAATTATTATAACAACAGCCTATGTTTTTGGAGTTCATATTTTTACCTGCCCCTGAGGCCCAAAATGCATTTTCACCTATCCTTAAATGATGCTAAATGACTTAAATTTTGGACCTATAACCTATCGCAATTAGCATTATTCTGAAATAATAAAACCTAGATATTTCTGGTATAACCGTGGAGATTTTTTTTTTCCTCCACTCACATAGCCCTGGGGACCAGATGCCAGAGTTCTTTTATTTGGGGAATTCTCCCATTAGTCAGCAGCCAGGCAGAATAGCACAAGCAAGCTTTCTAACTTTTAACAAAGACAGAAATGACTGACCCAGAACATCACTGTTGACAGAAATTCATTTGCATGGGAAGTAAAGGTGCAATAGGAAGTAAAGCATGTTATTTCCTCCTTGCAGAAAGATTGACAAAATAAAACAAATTTCAAAAAAACTATAACATTATCACTTTTGTCTTAGAGTTTTGTTTAAGTTGCTGCTCATGAGTTTTATATGTCATATGATTTCAGCCTCTAAAATCAAGGCTTTAGATTCAAATATTACTGAATTTTGCTACTTTATTTACTAGCTCTAAGATAAGGGACATATTTTGTAATCCTTCTAAACTTCACCCAGTCATTCGCTCAACAAATATTTGAATAGTTCATATATACCAAATACTTTTCTAGGTACAGTGGGCCAGAGAAACAAAGGAAAAGATCCCACAGTCATGGAATTTACATGATCAAAAGGAGAGAGGCAATAAGAGCATATATAAGTTAATACATTTAAGTTAGTGACTAATGTTTTCAATTAAAGAAAAATGAAAATAGGACAGAAGAGGGCAAAGAGACTACTTGATTTAAACTGCCATGGAAGGCCACTTTGAGCAGAGGCAAGAATTATTAATATAAAATGGAACCAAAGATCTTGATGCTTTCCCAGAAAAGTAAATAGCTAGGACAAAGACCCTAAGACAGGAAACAGCCAATAGAGCTGGTCAAGAAAGAAAGGAAACCAGTACTGCTGGAACAAAATGAGCAGTGGAACGACAGTGTTGTGAAATCAGATGGTAAAGCTAGACAGAAGCCAGATAGAGAAGGAGGGTGGGCCTCTGATATACACATCAGATTTCATTCTAATTGAAACCGGAAGTTAGGGTTTGGATGCTCTAACTGCTGAAAACTCTTAAAGCAATTGAAGGAATGGATTATGGTGGGATTATAAAGGATAAGAGTAATATTTCATAAAACTATTTTTCAACTGAATCGATAATGTATGTAAAATGTTAATAGAGTACATGTCATATTGTATATCCAAAACAAATATTAGTGACAAAAATTTATTGTTGTTATTTCTCTCTCGTAAGTTCTGAAATCTGCATTGTAAGTCAAGACCTTATCTTGAGAGACCTTATCCTAAAATAAACTCTGCCCAAGGTCATGCAAATGCAATAACTGCAGATGGTGGTACTTTGTAACATGAAAAAATATAAGCAGGCAGTTTCTAACTTACAAATGGATCATCTTCCAAAAGTCCCTACACATAACCATCATTGGAAATCCAAAGCAGACTTTCTCAATGAATGCTAGTTATTTTCCCAGTGTAGCCTAGATAGTTTTGTTTCATATATAATGTGTCAATAATACTAGTTTCGGTTTTAGAGTCAGAGGTCCACATATATATCAGAGGAAAATAACAATTATCACCCATTGATTGGACACTAAATGAGTGACAACATTATTCCAAATACTGATTAATTAAAGCCTGTTGCAACATCATGAGGTAGATACTATTACTATCTCATTTTACAGATGAAACACTAAGAAACACAGAGGTTAACAATTACTCCATATAGTCAGCAGTTGCTGGGCAGGGAGTCAAACTCAGGCAGTTGAAACCAAGCATCCATTTCTTTAAATCCTCTTAACAATCACACAATACTGTTTATGCTCATTCTTTATGCTTTCAAATGCGTGTACACACACACAGCCTGTAGAAATAGCCATTGTTTGTGAATCATTACCAAACCCTTTTTGGAATTTATTCCTATATTGTGGTACTCCATCTCAGAATGCTAGTTATACTACTGTACTACTCCAGGTAAAACTATCCTACATAATTTTACATTACACAAATTGGTAACTAATTCTTAATAAAATCCTACACTGACACAAATTAAAAAACAAACCTAAAACAATAACCTTAGTCTCAAGGCTAAGGAAAGATTTTAGATTTTATGTACCAGCTACCGGGGCCACCTCTGGCCAGTATCAGGCTTCAGGCTGAGTAATCCTAGGAAACCTCGTAACCTGGTACTGTTTTGCCCAGTTTCTTATTCACATCTACTTTTGAAGAATTTAAATTATTACTCTCAGAAACTGCCAGAGGGGCAGAAATGATAAGCTAGTAGTCAGTAGAAAGAGACAGAAGCAGTCATTTCTGTGAATGTAGGATGCACAGGAAGAGAAACAATATGGAATATGGGGACAGAGATTCATGGATTCATTTAAGCTGTGCAAATTTGAGCTAGTTACCTATGTTCTTTAATCCACGGTCTGGCCATACAATGCTAAAATAGGATCTAGACGACTGTGGTCCTGTAGATGAATAATAATCAGGTAGAAATGGAGAAGCAGTAGCAGCTACCTCACTACATGTACCCAGTATGTCATGCACTTTATATTAGTGCTACATACGGGGCAATCTGCGAACTACCTTACACATTAGGTCAAATATAATTTCCATTTCATAGAAAAGGAAACTGAAATTTGGGGAATAATAAACACTTTTTCCAACGAAACCCAGAATTTAAGTACTGACACTGGGATTTGAACAATGCCAACCTACATCCTCGGTCCCAATCTTAACCACTAAGTTTACCGTTCTCCCAGACATACAGGTAGCAATAAAATGCATTGTTATGATCTTTGTTGCCATCCCTATTATCAACCCTACTACTGGGTTGTTAAATGGATTTAAGGAACGTAAAGTAAGAGCATACTGACCGCCACGTAACCAATGCTTTACACACTGATTCCTTCTTCTTTTCTACAAATTGTGTATTATCTAACTGGCTTTATTAAAACTATCAAACTTGAGAATATCTGAAATAAATAACAAAGTAGACTGTTCTTTACAGAAATGTGAGGTAATTAAACCTATAGTAAACATTCAAATCTTTGCCAATTCTTATTTGTCCTTTAATAACTCATGTATTTTCAAAAGTCACTGTGAATATTAAGTTAGTGCTGGAAAATATTCAGGCAGTTTATGTTCCTCGACCTTTGGCTTATTTCCCCTGCTAAATAAGAGGAGGTCCACATTTTGCTTGCTTACGAGTTCAACAGCTACCTTTAGCCGCATTTTTCCCACTTTTCCTGACGTACTTTAAGAGTTTCAAACCTCTCACTTACCCTGCTTCCTAGTAAATTTTCTTCATGAGACACGAAGGCCATGGAGCAAGTACCTTGCTTTTTTTCCAGAAGCATACGTTCGCATCCATCCTCTAGTCTTTACCCAATTACAGTAAACTTTTCACCCTGTGCTCCATGGGACGGCCCAGCTTGAACTCAAGCCTGAAGCAGGTTTAACTAGTGAGCAATACTGGTTGAACATTCCTAATCCAAAATCTGAAATCCAAAATGTTTCAAAATCTGAAACTTTTTGAGCGCTGCAATGATGTCACAGACTATAATACCTCAAACAGCAGCAGCAACAAACAATGGCAGGCTTTCAGTCTTCGTATATGACACTGTGTTTTGATTAAAAGGTTGCTGTACGCGGTATTTTATTGTAGTGGGTGAGAAGAAACATCAGAAGCAGTTGAGGGACCAACGAGTGGGTCCTCTAGGGATAAGGAGGCATTCTGCTGGTTGGCTTTTGAAAATGTATCCTCTAATGTACAGTAACCTTTTTTTAAAAAAACACAGCTTTGTAAGTGGAGACTGAAAGTCTGATCTTGTTTGTTGTTGCTGTGGTTTAACAGTGGATATAGGTACTCTGGTTATGCTAGAGCGCTGTTTAGTTACCCTGAACACGTTATTTTTTCACTGTATAAATGGTACATCATATTTTTTACTGTTAAGTACTTATGTGTGAATAGGAATAAGAAAGTGATTGCTAATTGGAAGCACATAAATTCAGAGTAGGATTGATGGTGATGTCAAACAACCAGATTATCCACATGGGAGGCCAAGACAGTGACGCCTTTGCTTTCTGATGGTTCAGTGTACACAAACTTTTTACATGCACAAGGTTATTAAAAATATTATATAAAATTATTTTCCGGCTATGTGTGTAAAGCACATACAAAACATAAATGAATTTTGTGTTTAGACTTGGGTCTAATTCAAAAGATTTTTCATTATTTATGTGCAAATATACCAAAGGACAAAAAAATTCCAAAACCCAAAACACTTCAGGTCCCAAGCATTTTGGATAAGGGATACTCAATCTGTAAGGGAAGTAAATGGGGTTCCTACTGGTATCCCTTGGCAGGTGGCTCCAGCTCTGCACATGTCCCTATCAGGGTGACCTCTTAGGCATGACAGTATTCTGGAGAGTTCCCAGTGGTAGTGCAGAAATAAACCTCAGGTGATCAGTGTAATGCCTTCATTTCACAGAAAAGAAAATGAGGAAAAGGGAAATTGTCCCTTCCCAAGGTTCCAGTTACCAAGGTACAGCCCAGGAGAGAAACCGATATTGTGCTCTAAGAGATGAGGAAGGAAAAAAGGATGTGTTTCAATAGAAAAGAATTATGTCTATTAGAGCAGCAATAGTTTTATTTTAATAATATTTTTCTGATTATAAACTAAATATACAATCATTGTAGAAAAATTGGAAATTACTAAAAATATAATGAAAATAATCATAGATAATTACAGAATTTAGATAACTTCTGGCATAGCTAGTTCAATATTTATGTCAGGATCATATTGCATATATAATTTTTATTCTATGATTTACTTATTTCATCCTTAGATAATATTATTCAAATACTATATTTTAGTGTCTATATAATACTTCATTAAAAAATACATTACATGACAACTTACTGAGCATTTAGTTTTACAACTTTTCATTTTTCATCATTCCAGTTCCTCGTTCCATCATTCCATTTATAATTTCATCACTCACTACTGCATTATATACTACCGTGATGATTAAACACCCTTATACATAAATGATAGTCTTTTTTCAATATTTTCTTTGGTTAATCTGGTCAGCAAAACAAAAGGACATGGTGTGGATTATTTAAAATAAAAATCAGATGGCATAAGGCATTTCTTGATTGACAATAATAAAGGAATTTTGCTCTGATCAACTGATTAAATAATCAACTTAATATTTTATGAATAACTTTTGTAATATTAAATCCTGGACCATAGATAGGCATTTCTACCCACAATATTCACTGCTACTTAGCCCTAAAAAATATTATTCTTCTTATCGATAAAGTCACAAATAAAAAGTTTTAATCAGAATGAGTTTTTAAAAATTTGCTTTTACTTAACACTCTGAAATGGCAAAAAAAACTGTTCAATTTGCTTGCACAGTTCTACAAGTCTAATTTTCAAGGAAGCTTTAAGCTGTCAACATCACACAAGGCAGAATTCGTTACATGTCAGTGCGGGTAGTGAGTATGTGATTAGGATGTTCAGCCACTTTCAGGAAGGCCCACGGAACCTGAACTTTGCTGTCAGTAAGATCTGGGGTCCAAGTTGAGCTTGCCCACCCCCTAGCTCTGTCATCAGTGAGAAGGAAATACTACTTACTATCCGTCTTATAAAGCTCTGCTTGAGGCTAAAATGAACTAATAAATGCCAGTTACCTTTATTTTATAAAATTATACAGATTAATGTAGATTGTCCTTCTCATAAAAGAGCAGGGAATGACCTTTTCATCAATATAATTCTTAGTCCTATTAAGAAAATCTGATTGTCAGAGAGGTCCAAGCTAAACGTGTATTTAGACTGAATAGAACACAGTGGCAGCCACACTGGGTTCTTCTTAAACCAATACTAATTGTGTATCACTCCCCAGGTCTTCAAAGAAAATAAAAATTCCACATCATTTCAAGCAGTTACAAACCCAGTTTTTGATTAGCACTTCTCCTATTCTGTCAAAGGAAAAGTCATCTTAGATATAAATCTGATCATCCCAATAAAATAGTAATCAGAAGTTTTTTGTTTTGTTTTTTTTTTAAAGCAAACTTGATTAAATCTGGCCTTTTTACCTGGAATGTCCAGTGACCTCTTTTAAGGTTGATATTTGTAGATAACTGTATCAAACCTCGAAGTTACCTTATATAGGAAAATCACTTTAAGAACAGTTTCAATCTTCCTGTGGCAGATTTAACTAAAACTGACTGTCAGAAGCGCTCTCCTCAAATTTCAGATCTGAACATTTCAATTTCTCTTGCTTTCTTATTTTAAATATACTGAGTAAGCATAGTACCTAAATAAAATTTAAGAACCAGGCAAAATCAAGAAATACTTGTTTATGAGAAAACAGTAATTTAATAACAACACATAATAGAGTTCGTATAGGCTTTGTTTTCCAGTATTTTTCAAGAATTTTATTCTCTTTTCTCTAAGCTAGAATTCTCTCCTCCTGAAATCTAGTATTGGCAATATATCTAATTCTAGGCTGCTGCACAGACATACTCATTTTTATTAATTCATAATGACAGCTTTTTTTTTTTTTT
>CAUYSK010055772.1:0-17783 GCA_963575035.1 Avahi laniger | reverse complement strand
AGGAAGCTGAGGCAGGAGGATGATTCAAGAGTTCTAAGACTTGTTTCTATTAAAACTATTGTAAAACCTTCAATTGTGCAGTGTACTGTGGTGCAATTTGGCCTTTACTTGGTATGAAATGCATCATTTATTCATTAAGTTCTGCTCCTATTCATTTCATATTATCCCACATTTAAAGTACCTAGGAGCTTAAACATGTTCTATTCACCAAGGCTCGGTTTTTTTCCAGTGGGACAATTTTGTCCTTCAAAGGATATTGGGCAACATCTGGAGACATTATTGATTATCACAACTGGGAAGAGGGAGTACTAGCATCTAGCAGGTAGAGGCCAGAGATTCTGCTAAACATGCTGCAATGCAGAGGAAGAGAGATCCCCACAACAAAGAATGGTCTAGCCCAAAATGTCAGCAAAGTAGAAACTGAGAAACCTGGCCAAGGCAAATACCAACTGCTACCTGTCAAATCCCATTTTAGTACTTGGGTATAAATGGTCCTGTGGATGATCCAAAATATGTTTTATCCATTTATTTCACATTTTTAGTTGAAATATGAAAAACAAATTTAAAAGAGCATTTTGTCTGTTTGAAAAATTCCTGAATCCCACTGGACTTATAAAAATTGAAACTACTAGAATCCAATAAGAGATATCATTTTGAGGAAATTCATTTCTTAATATAATATTGTAAAAGTCCCCCCCCAGGCCCTAGAATTTTTAATTCTTGGCCTAATTATTTTTAAAAAATTACTCCAAGAATTTGCCTATATTTATACACTTGTAGAATTACAGTAAATTGAATCACCATCAGAAAACATTTGCTAGTCCCTGTGATTGTGATACCACATAAAAGAATCCTAGAGTTTATTGCAAAATTAATGCTATAGTATAACCTAAGATCTGGATATACATTCCCACAAAGGAGTGATGGCATAAGAAAGTTTGTAAACTAGAATTATGGATTAATCTAAAATGATGTAATAATTAAGGATCCTGATACGATCCTCACACTATCAAAAAGCATTTACTGAACACCTGTTATGAGGCATGGTTTCCATAAAGTTCAATCTCAGGTAAAGTACAATGTGTGTTTTTCTTCTCTGCTGGTACCCATGTAAAATGCACTCTAGTCAGAATGCCTTGGAAATAAATACTTGCCAGGAATAAAGAAAAAAAGAATGCTTTCAAGGCCAAAATTCTGTTAGCTGCAGCAGAAAAGTGTTATAAAATAGCTTACATTTCAGTTCCTTTTCAACATCTTCTGGCCAGTTGCTGCAAATTGCGGATCATCTTTAATATATTCGTTTATGCATCTACCCTTCTCTAAGAGGTAGTACTGAGGAAGGCACTGGCCTGGAATCAAGCAGTCTCCATTTGACTTCTGATTGTCCTGATAACTAATTGTGTGGCCTAAAGAAAGTTCTACCCTCCCTAGTACAACCCATTTCTCATTTGTACAATATAGATAACAAGAATAGTTCTTTTAGCTTTTTGATGGCTAAATGAGGTAATAGAGAGAGAGCTTAGAACAAAACTTGGGACATAATAAGCTCTCAGTAAGTGTTTGCTATAATTATTTCTTTATGAGAGTTGTTATATGAGGAATAATTAAAAGATTACAAAAATAGCACATGAAAATTATTAAGGCCTCATTTTTAAAACACAGCTAGTTATTCAAAATGAGAGGAATTATTCTGCCTAAAGCAAATCATTCTCTTAATTCTCTCTGGACAATAGTTACACTGAAAATGTGCCCATTTACTATTTTTTAATTCAATTATTTTGTTTCATTAATTCAAACAAATAAACGTTCGCTAACGTCTGATATATTTCAGAGTAAATGCAGTCTAGTGTGGAGTCTAGTGTGGAGATTCAAAGACAAACAAGGCAGAGGCTCTGCCTTCAAGAAGTTAATGATCAAGAGGGAAACTGACATTGGCATAGAACCAAGTGACCAAAAAAATTGCTCTAACCTGCTACCTGATTAACAGGCTTACTTAAAACTATGTCAGTGAACATCCCATGGCAACCGATAATGCAGAGGAAGCAAAGACAAAAGAATCATAGTTTCCATGCATTTGTATATTAAGAACCCCTTTTATGAAGAAAGATGCTGATTATAGGTTTGGGGAAATAATTCCAAACTTCTCTTATGTGAGTTCATAACACACACACACTACTTTTAAAGCATACAGAGTGGTTCCTTTTAAATCTCACATATGTTCAATAAAGTACTCAGCAAAGCTGCACTTCAAGTGGCCTCCAGTGAAACAGGTGGCAGAAATTGCCCCCAGTAAAGACAGAACAGAGAACTGAAATCATAAGTATAGCATCTAGAACAGTCTTGCCATTTGCTTGATTCTCCCACAGAGTTGTAAATGAAGTTTGCCCTGCAAATACTCTGCGTATTTCCAACCTTACCTATCTCCTGCAATGGTCCTAGGCTTCGTCTGCTAGAGCTTTGAAAAGAATAGCATTGTGAAGGGGCGAAAAAGATAAAGCAGAGCTATGTATGGAACGTTGGGAGTAGGTGATGCTTAAAAGTTAACTAAAAGAACAACAACAAAAAAGTCAGCATGCAACTATCATATTATAATATTCTTTGGGGGAATATTTCTACTTGCAGCATTTAAATCATTGTCTTTGTTTTTGTTATATTTAGAACAACAAAAACAATAATAATAATAATAAAGTTATATCATCTTTGGAAAAAAGAAACAATGTGACACCATGTCATGGATGCATAATTACTGAGGATCCACATATTAGTGTCACTTGGTCCCGTAATAGGAAATCAGTTCTAACCTCCTGTATCTGTGAAGCGTCTAAGATTTTTCAACAACTTGGAAGCTTATAAGCTAGTCTTATACACTAAATAGCCAAAACAGTTTTAAACAAGAAAACAAAACTGGAGGTATTACACTTCCTGATTTCAAAATATATTATAAAGCTACACTAATCAAAATAGTGTGGTACTGGCATAAAAACAGATATATAAATCAATAGAACAGAATAGAGAGCCCAGAAATAAACCCACCCATATGCAGTCAACTCATCTTCAACAAGGGTGCCAAGAATACACAAGGGGGAAAGATTAGTCTCTTCAATAAATGGTATTGGGAAAACTGGATATCCATATGCAAAACAATGAAATTGGGCCATTATCTTTCACCACACAAAAATTAACCTGATATGGGTTAAAGATTTGAAAATAATATCTGAAACAGTAAAACTCCTAGAAGAAAACACAAGAAAAAAACTTCCTGACATTGGTTTCAGCAATGATTTTTTGGACATGACACCAAAAACACAAGTGGGACTACATCAAACTAAAAAGTTTCTGTGCAGCAAAGGAAACAATCAACAGAGTGAAAAGGCAACCTACGGAATAAGAGAAAATATTTGCCAGCCACATATCTGATAAGGGGTTAATTTCCAAAATATATAAGGAACTCCAAAAACTCAATAGAAAAATAACAAATAACCCTATTAAAATAATAGGCAAAGAATTTGGACAGAACTTTCTCCAAAGAAGACATACAAATAGCCAACAGGTACTATATGAAAAAATGCTCAACATCAGGGAAATGAAAATCAAAGCCACAATGAGACATCACCTCATATCCGTTAGGATGGCTATTATTAATAAAAAAAAGAGATAACGGGTGTAAGTGAGGATGTAGAAAAAGGGAACTCTTGCACACTGCTGGTGGGAATGTAAAATGGCCTCTATGCAGGATCCTTAAAAAATTAAAAATAGAACTACCATGTGATTGAGCAATTCCGCTTCTGAGTATATATCCAAAGGAATCAAAATCAGGATCTTGAAGAGATATTTACACTCCTATGTTCGTTGCAGAATTATTGACAATAGCCAAGATACAAAATCAACTCAAATGTCTATCAACAGATGGATAAAGAAACTGTGGTATATAAATGCAATGGAATGTCACGCAGCCTTTAAAAAGAAGGAAATCCTACCATTTGTGACAATGTGGATGGATCTGAAAGACATCATGCTAAGTAAAATAAGCCAGACACGGAAGGGCAAATACTACATGATTCCTCTTACATGAAGCATCTACAATGGTCAAAGGTATAGAAGGACACAATAGAATGAAAATTTGGAAGTGATGGGGGGAGGGAGATATGGGGAGTTGTTGTTCAACAGGTAAAAAGTTACAGCGATACAAGATAAGTTCATTCCAGAAATCTAACATACAGCATAGTGCCTATAGTTATCAACAGGTATTGTGCACTTAAAAGCTTGCTAAGAGGATAGATCACATGTTAAGTGTTCTTACCACAAACAAAAGGCAGGAGAGCGTACACCAAAAAGCTTTTAGAGGTGATTGATATATGTATGACCTAGATTGTGGTGATGATAACGCAAGTGTATACATAGGTCCAAACTCACCAAATTGTAAATGTTAATTCTGTGCCGTTTATTGTACACCATTTATGCCTCGATAAAGCTGAGGGGATGGGAGGGGTAAGTTAGCCTGCCACAGTTTCATGGGTCCTGAGTCAGAGACAAAGCCTGATTTTGCACTGACAGCACTAAGTAGCCAGGTCATCACCAGTTTTACACCAGTTCTCTGAGCCCCAGTTCCCATAGGTCACTGCAAAGAGGGCCAGATGACACCTGTTCAAACAGTAGGGTACAGTACAGGAGAGGGACTCTGAGCTTAGAAAACCCAAATCTCTTATCATGGACAGTAAGCCTGCTTGACCCAGAGGCAGACATTTTATTTATTATTTATTATATTTAACAGTAAATAAACCTGCCTTTTGCTTGGGAGTGAGACACTGTTCTTATCTTCCAAGATTGTTTGCTACACAGACATCCTTAAAAAGATAGTCTGGGATAAGGTAAGCAGTGCCTTTGCTCACAAGATATGTAGAATTGTGAGAGATCCATGGAAAATTATTGTATGATTGATTGAAGCTATAATCACTGAAATATATCCTAACTCTGAATTAGCATACATTAAACAAACTTCTTTAAGTATAAAAAGCTATATTTGCATATACTACATGGCATGTAATATAATAAAATCCTTATAATATTATAGCCAATTGCCAGGAAAATAAAATTAAATTCCTATAAAAACAGAAATTAAAAAAGGTAAAACATTAAAACCCCAAATGAGCTAAGCTATAACTGTAATTTGTGTTCTTTGGGGTTAACTCAACCAGTAACTCATGTTGATTCCCACTCTATCATTAATTAAAATCTAGAAAAATTTCAACATATATTTCCTTTTTTTCCAGGAGATTCTATCTTGACTATTTTAGTACCAGATATTCCACATATCCTACAGTTGGATTTATTGTTGGGAGTAAGGACAAGCATTCTTTTCAAGCTCCTTTTGACCCCAATGGTAATACCAGAATGCAAATAGCTTGGGCCAAGAACATATAAATAAAGCCATTTTAGTATGTTGTGCATGTGTGTGTAGGTGCGTGCATTTGTGATAAGGAGTAAAAGCTCTTCAATATTGAAAACTATTAAAACTTATTTCTCCTCTCTGCTCATTAGAAAAACAACCTTATTTTCCACGTAACCCACAAACTAAGAACTAAATATTGTATTTCTATCGCGCTGAAGTGCACTACCAAGTAAGTGTCTAGTTCCACACATTATGGAGCTAATCAAGAGAAAAATTCAAAGATTCTTTTGTAGAAAACTTAAATGAATTTCCAAATCCTATTTAAGTATCACTCCTATTAGACAACCAGGAGCCCATTTTATCTCTCTTTATATTTCAACTCCCTAACAGAAAGTTGAAATATAAGTACTCAATTCAGTGTAGTTGAATAAAACAGTTTAAAAGATTCACTGTCAATCTTTACATGACTGTCTTAACATAACTTCACATAACTTAGCATGCTAATAAAAATACTCTTTCACCTGTGATAACAGTTGCCCTATTGAGATAGATTTCACACAAATTTATTCAAGAGACAAATGCAGTAATATCGTGTAGAGGCTGCACTGATCCAAAGAAGAGAAATTCAGTCCCTGCCCTCCAAAAATTGACAATATGGCAGGAGGTTGGGAAGAATATAGCCAGTATACACAAACTTTAATAGAATGTAGAAAAAATAACTACAAGAAGAGAGAAAATTTTACGTAAAACATCAATTTCATTCTAATTAAAGCAGTATAAATTAGTCAACGTCTGATTTATAGACTATTTTTTAAGGATTAGTAATTGAATTTCTGCCTCCCAATTGCTGACTAATGCAAAAATTTACTTACATACCTTCCTACAAGCTCACTGAAATGACAGTAAAAATATTTAAAACTAAGGATATATAGCAAGGGACTTGTTGGATCAAAATAGTCAGTATATAATTTTGATTTATTTTTATTCTCTTTCAAGAGAGGGTCCTTGTTGAACATTCTAGCTACTTCTATTCTACAACTGCAAGCAACAAGTCACCTTAAATGAGAAAAAAAACAAAACCACTTGACTACCATTAATGTTATAGCATGTGACAAAATTGGAAGTTTCTCTTCAGCCTAGACTTTAGAATGCTTTTTATAGTCAGTTGGAAATTTCAGAGTACAAAAAGATAGAAGACAATCCAAAAGAATTTATACTATGCCTTTATTTCCTACCCAAGATAACCAAGCAACAATCCAGCTCTATTCTTGTTGCTTCTGTCCTTCTCCCAAAGTCGTGAGTCTCGCTGGAGTTACTAATATCTAGGACCCTCAACTCCCCTGGGTCACTGGGTCATGAGGGCAACACACAGAGGTCTGCCAACAACCCGAGTCAGGCTTTATGGTCAAGCTCAGTGGCTGATTTGTAGGTAGAAAATATTTCCAAACATTTTTATTATCTTCCTGGGCAAAGATAGTATGTTTGTGATGATTCAATCATAACCCTTTTAAATCATTTCAGACCTTTTCCATGATCTTATCTCCTTTATAGCACTGAGCTGAAAGATCATCTCAGTCCTCTGATAGACATTAAACAGCAAGCAGGCATAATTTCCAGTAAAGAAGTACCTCTAAAAGAAAGTTTGCAAACGTCACATGTCACATCACCCTGTTGCAGTATGGACAATAATTCCATTTGTGGAAAGATACACACCACGCTTTACGTAGAGAAAACAGTCAATTTGGCAAACCTATTTATTTTGCTTGAGAAAGATGAATTGATATGTCATCTTATTAAAGAGCCCCGAGATTTTTCTAAAGGTCTACTATAGACCTTCAGATGCCATTATGAACATTATTCAAGACACTAGTTCATTGATGAACAGAGTGAAGAAAAATCAGTTCTTCATCCCTATTCCAGCTGCCCAGTTCAGGTCATAATGTCTCGTGATTGTGCAGTCTCAATAGTACCCTAACTAGTCTGATGGCCTTCAACGATTCTTCACGTGCCAGTCATCTTCTACACTGTTGCCAACATTTTATGTCTGAAAATGCACCTCTAGAAATTGTCATTCTCCCACTTACATTCTCTCATTGACTCCCATTTACCTACATGGATGTAAATTACTTGGCATGGGTACTTTAGACCCCTCTAAGACCTGGGCCTGACTTGTCTTTTCAGCCACATTCTCTTTCATTCCCTACCAAACCCATCAAGCTGAGCTATTTATCCTTCCCTGAAAAAAACAGAATCATACACTTTCAAGTCTCCATTCCTTTACCAGTGCTCTTGTCTCTATTTGGAAAACATGAAGTTTGTGCTGGAGACAACTTATCTATTATAGTTATGCAACTTTATACCACAAAACAAGACTAGAAAGTAAGTACAAGCAAATTAGATGCTTGGATGTCTCCAGGGTTGGAAATTGATGAGGCCGGAATACCGAAAGGTAATAAGGGTGAGAAAACGTGAATGGTAACCAGAAAAGTCTAGGTTGAAGAGAGAGGTAAAATCTAAAAATGGCTGAAACATTGGGAGACTAGGAAAGCAGTGAAGCAACTGATGGCTAAAGGAAGAAAAAGAACAAATTCCGTGACAGAAACTAAAGAACAAAAGTTTGGGATCAAAGACACATTATCTTTGAAGCTGAGCAGTTCTAGGTGATGGTAAGTCTCAAATGTTGAGAGGGAATTGCTGAAATTGAATGCGTTTCTAAGATTTTTGAATGGGAGAAAGTCAAAGGGCCATGAGGCTAAGGTCTGGAAAAGGTCATCCAGCCAAATGAGGCAGGTAAGACAGTGAAAGGGAAAACCTTGTCTTAACTGCTAGATCCTCCCCGACCATGGAGGACACTGCTGGAGGAGGTGAAGAAGATGACGTCGAACAGACGAAAAGATCGTAGATCTTTGATGACGTGGACCTCAGCTCACGGTACAACCTAAAACCAGACTGAAATATATCTAATTAAATCCCCTTAAATAAAAGATAGCTTTAAATAATTACCATTTAAAAACAATTCCTTTCCAAAATACTCATAGAGTTGATTTGTATGTTTATAGTTGATTAAAAAGAAAAGATACATTTTTAAGCATATAATCACTACAACGAAACATCTGGACAAAATACACAAGATTGGTAAAGTTAATAATAATCACGCAAAATGCTCCAGAGTGAAAAGATTGCTTGTAATCCATGTTGAGGTGACTAAGCATTTAACTTTTTGACAAAATTTAAAGTGTAGCAATAAAAAGGACTTGGTAGATTTCAAAAGAGACAAGAAAAGGACACAGACCCTATTGTTTGAGTCAAATTTTTTTCCAGAATCTTTATTAACAGAAAAAGTACTGCTGACACTCAGCACTATTTCATGCTTTGGCTGTGCCCACTCACAGAGATATGAGATTTTTATTAGACGTATATTAGATAAACTGGAAATATTCCAGGCTGTCTATCAAAGAAAAGAAAGGTGTCATAAATCATTACATTACAAGAAAGAAAAGTATTATTTCAGTTGACAACTAAAAAAATGGATTTGACTTTAAAATCAGCATTAAAGCCTGCACATGATAAAAAGATTTTTACTCTTACAGTTGCTGATCTCTGCCTTAAAAAGTAAATAATATCAACTAAACAATCAGGAAGCTTAACAACTAGATAAAGGAATCTATAATAAATATAGCTATGCATGTTCAAATTTTGAGACAGTATCTAAGCAATCGGTTAATGTTTTACAACTCATGTCCCATTAATCGAGACATTGTAGATTGTTAAAGATGTTAATGAAAACTGGGAATCACCAGCAATAATATGCCTTTCAAGTTGAACATTCTTAAAATACGAAAGGCATTGGGGAAAAAAAGCATTATAAAATGGCTCATTGATGATGTAAGAAATGGGTAATAAACTAATAAAATCAATTTGATGACTTAAAATTTTCAAAAACTAATTTTTCTCTAATATGTTGACAATCTAGGTAATTTCCTAATCCTAGAAAATGTGCTGTTTCTTCTTACTAATAGATATTAAATAAGTTAACTTATGATATAAGTTAAATTATAATATTGATCATGTCATTTATAAATTGGGATATTATTTAGAGTGTTATAAAATTAGAAGGATATTTTAAATTATGAAAATAAAAAAGTATTGCCTTAATATCTTTATTTTCTTCACTCATGCACTTTTTCTTTGTACCTTAAGGGACAGTATACTTATCCACATGTGATTAGGGTCCCCTTTGTGCATTTAGGCATTATGAGCTTTATCTCATTGATGCTTCACAATAACCCTTGGAGATAAATATGAGACATGATACATGATCTCTAATGTCAAAGGGTATCCTGATATAAGTAGTAGCTCCACCCACTCACAAGCTATGAGATTTAGGGCCAGTGTCTTAACCTCTCTGAACCTCTGTTACTTGCTTTCTAATGCCTAAGTCTTAGAGTTGTTGTGAACAATCAATGAGATAAAGGTTGTTACAACTTTAGTACAGTGCCTGACTTTGAAAAAATGCTCAGTAAATGGTAGTTTGTGTTATCATTATTATATAAAACCAAAAAGTGAAATAAGACAGGCAGAAAAGGAGATCAAGTACAATGTGTCAGGGCTTAGTGTCCGCAAAAGAAATAATGAGCATGGCAGGAGTTCCTAGTAGAGGAGCAATCAGGAGCGAAACAATTTTCCAGATATGCTTTCCTTGAGATGTTGCTTTTTGGTTGCCTCAAAGGCAGAAGAAAACTCAGAACAGAGACAAGGAGTGAAGAATACACAAGGCAGGATGAAGGCTAAGGTCCTGGGGCACATGCATGTGATATGTTTGTCAGCCACCTCAGTGTAGCCAGGAGGAGGCTCTCGAAGAAGATTTGGGATCTGCGATTGAAACATAAGGTAGAAATAAGATAGGAGAAGCCCACAAATGTCAAAGCAAGGGGTCTGGATATATTTAGCCAATGAGAACTGAAGCAAAGCTTCCTAAACCTAGAATTTTTATACAAGTATATTTGTGTGCCCTGCTAAATTAATTAATGCACGTTGTGAAAAATTATTATTAGGTTTAGCAGATTGGATCTCATTACAAAGTCAAAACTATAAGATAAAGCTTACCTTTTCTGGCTCTTAAAATAGCAACTAATATAGTCCACAAAGCTTAGCACATAATAGGTATTCAACACAGAGTTCATAAATTTTAAAAGAATTTTGGTTATTGATGATAATGGAAAATTCGTGTGTGTGTATAAAATTTCACCTTATAATCCCAGGCATTATATTGCCCAATAGTTTTAACTTTCCCTACTCTAGCAGTCAACAAGGAGAAAAAACCGAATGATTAGAATTCATCTCCTCTCTTTTCTTCTCTTGGACATGTTAATGAGTAGAGGAACAGCAAAAAGCAGGAACGATGGGCAGAGGTGAAGTCAGTAAATGACAAAAAAGCAAGTCACAAAAATGAATAATCACTCCCTAAGTAATATAAGTTGATTGTGCAGCATTATGGATAATTACCTTTTCAGAAGCACTTTAACAATGAAAATCATTTGCAAACAGCTATCACTTGCATAGTTCTAAAGGGCTCATATGCTAATTACCCCTAATTGCACTTGTTACTGCCAAACTAAAGTATGTACAACACAGGGCTGAGGTCTTCCCTTAATGTCAAGGATACAAGGGGCATGGCAGCCCATCCAGGTTAAATAGTAATGGGAGGTGATAAAGGGGGAGTGGATAATTACATAGGTACAGAAGGCAAACTTCCTGGCTCAAGGCCTGACTCAACCACTAACTAGCTTTGACCTTAGGCAAAGTTCTTTATCCACTGTGTGCCTGAGTTCCTCATTTGTAAAAGGTGGATAATAACAATATCTTCCTATAAAGTATATGTAAGTTCATACACACATAAAACACTTGGAAAAGGGTCAAAATATGATAAAAGTCAACAAAAGTTAGCTACTATAATTACTTGTGTTAAGAAATGACAAAGAGTTGCCAGAGCAGGAAGCAATCACTTCTGCAAAAGATAAGGTGTGAGAGTCCAGGAAGTCTTCAAAGCAGAGTTGATATTATCGTTAGGCCTGAAGGTTTGTTATGAAGGAAAATAGGCAAAGGGCAACTCAGGCAAGTAAACAGACAAACAAAGCCAATGGACATCGGATCTTTGTGTACTCCAATGGTGGGGAGTACACCCATCTTCCAGAAGTGGCAGGAAGTGAACCCGGAACCTTGGAGTTTGAGATCCAGATTGGTAAGGACCACAAAATTAATTAAATTTCAAGTATTTGGAGATTTTGAAAGTTTTTAAACTTGAAGGAGACTTGACTAGACCTATGATTTAGAAAGAATGTGGGCAGCAATGTACAGGCCACTTGAGCCAAAGGTGAGATAACCACAGCAGCCAGACTCATGGTAGGCTGTGAGTGCACTGTGAGGCTATCACTGCTAGTTATTTAAATCCTATGATACATCAGGCACTGTGCTAGGAACCTTTTAAGTAGCATTTCTAATCTTTAAAGCAACCATATGAAACAACTGTTTGCCATTATACACTGAATAAACAAAAGATCACCAAGTTTAGGTACTCTACCCAAGCAAGCGTAGCTAGTAACAGGCAGAGCTGAGTCTTAAATATTCAAGTACATGGGGTGCCAAAGCCCTCCACCTACCTCCCTCCTTAGTCTGTTCTATGGCATTAACCTAAGGCAGTCAGTCAAAAATGAGGACCTGAACAAGGTTATCAACAGTGTAGATGAACAGGAATAGTTGCTTCCAAACATGTTTGAGGTCAGGGACTTAGAGGTGTTTTGCCTGTGGGTTATATGAAAAAGGAAGATGTCAAAAACAATTATAAATTGCCTAGCATAAATGATGAACTTCGGAGTGAAAGAAAGGTACATGATGAGAAGGCTAATTGAGCTGGTTTGAAAATTAGGTAGACTTGAAATGCCTGTGGGACATCCATTTGGAAAGTTCTAGTTGGCAGGTAGACACGGCGCTTGGAGCTTAGCAAAGCAGTTAGCCTACAGAGACTTCTGAGCCATCAAGCGTCAGGTGACAGAGAAGAATACGGAAAGAGAGGTTTGCACGGGGAAACATGTGAAGGAGTAGGAGAAAGAGACAGGAGCTTTTATGAAAGATACTGGATTAAGATTTTAGCCCTTGAAAAACCAGCAATTTTAATCCTTGTAACAGTTACTAAAGTTTGCCAACCTCTGAACTGTCATAACATCCATTAATGACAGACATTTTTCAGTTCTTGACTGTATTGCAAGCAGTCAAATGCATTAAAAACATGCAAGCCGTTGCCCTCCAAATTTACCAAATGCTCTCTTACAGAATTCATTGACCGTCAAAATCTCCCTATAAGAAAAAAGAAAAAAATTGCAATGTTATCTATAATGTCACAAAATAAACAATTTGTGATACAAAATAGAAGCTCTGCAAAATTATGGGTCAAGCTTTAACACAGACTCAGCTCCCCTGATTTGCACTCCAGAACATTATTCAGTGGAGTGATTACATCAGTTGACACAATGTGCATCTGTCCCATCGGAAATGAAACCAAACCAGGTCCCATTGTTGTCTTAATGGCTCTAAAATTATAATTGCTATTTAATCACTACTAAATTAGACTTGGCCTTGATTTATTGGCAAGTGTTTTTATTTCGTTAGTAATATATTTAATTTTTTTCCCCAATCTTCTGCCAAACATCTCATTCTATAATGACAATATGCAAAATATTTTTTACAAAATTATGACTACAATGTAAAGCAAATAAGATTATAGTTGAGTCTCCTTTTCACTTACGATAATGATATCATTAAGTATTGTAAATACGTAAAACTAAATAACAATGTAATCCTGGTAAAAATCTTTTTCCAAGTACAAATTCCCTTTAGAATGGAAAATCGACTTCACTAATACATAATATGTAAATTATGAAACTAAAATATATCTCACATTTGTTTTTAAATTACATCAGATTTCTGCTCTACAACACATTATGTTGCTACCAGCTTCTTTGGTAATCATACAGCCAGTGAGGATTCTAAATCAAGAGAAATAAAAATTATTGTGGCACTGTGCTGTTTTGATATTTAGGAATAGTGAATGATACATGTATTTTAACATATAATTTATTTTAAAATTAAGAAATATTCTAACTGCATTAAAGGACAAAAAACTAAACTGTAACCTTGACTGAATCACTCTAACTTCTGAGCCTTAGTTTTCTCAACCATAAAATGAATTATTTCTCAAGATAATTTTGAAGTCCTTTCTAGTTCTAATAATTTAACATGAAGTGGCAGTATGAAAGCATAGGTCTGGAGAACTTTTAGATCAAATTTCCGGAACTCAAGACCATTCCTAAATTGATGTACCAATGAAGAACAGTAGGTTACTATGCAAATGCAGCGTAATGCCTACTTCACAGCTCACCCACCCAGCAGGATTGCTGCCCCAGCCTTCTCAGATGCAGATATTCTAGGGAGGGACTGTTCACACTTTTTATTCCTTAGTTCCAATAATTTTTGCATGTATTAGCAAAAAGGCTTTTACCAAAACAAGTATTTGTCAATCAAGTAGCATTTTAAAGCACACCTTCATAATTAGAAAAAGATAAATGACCATTTTGCTTTCTTTTCTGTGATACAAGACAACCAAAAGAAACGTTACAATGTTCTTTCTGCTATGCACATTTTGGATTTTCATTAATCTAAGGCGAGACCTACATTTGTGGTTTAAAGTTTTAGTATGTTTCCCATGAGGGCATAGGAGTTCCGCTAATAAGCCTTTCTTTTCGAGGTCACTGACACATGCAATTGAAGCACTTGGGAGATAATTCTGTATTTGATTTAAGCGACAGAAGTTGAACTAAAATAAGCATATTGAGATGCACTAGATGCTAAATTATTCACTCGGGTTCTGTAACTAAAAACCTGGAGTTAGCTAGTGCCCCAGGCACTGATACATTAAAGTTTTAATATAAAAAGTTCTGCTTATGATCTTGCCCTGATGACTTCTTGTCACTCATATGCCAACAAAGGCCATTTGGGAAAGCACACCAGAGCATGGGCAATAAGTAATTAACTGTACCTCACTTAAAATCTTTTATCATACAAGCCGGAAACTCAGTCTCCCAGTGACATTAACTTACTTAAAATGAATAATACATGGCAAGGAATCATTTCCTGCAGTTCAGAAAGGGAATTTGAGTCTGTTTTAGTGCATTGTTCAGACAAGACAAGGACAATTCTCATTAAAGTGTTGAGCATATAGTCACAGACCCACAAGGCACGGAATAATTATACAAATCTCCCAAAAGACAGAACATTAATAACGTTACCTCACACACACCTCAAGGATCAGGACTGAAGACAGTGATTACAGCAGATAGCAATTGTCTCCAAATGTTCCTGCAAGGGATCTGATTAAATTTTTATGATATGCTGAGATATTCTTTCCTTTCATATGTTTTGAAAAGACACTGAGTATATAACAAGTTTATAGGAAAATAAAGATAAAAGATGGAATAACTCTTATTCTTTTTAAGGTTAAATTCTTTCATTCAATTATTAAATACCTAATATATTTATATTATCATTAAATATCTAATATATTTATTGAAATAGGATCTAAATATATTCTTTTGATGGGAAACCTATTAAACAAAATCACACTGAATACTATGTTCTATCATAGGCTAACCTGATTGCTTTCTTTGAACACTATTGACAAATATATCTTAGACAATATTAAAAGACTTCTGCAATAAAAGTGTTCTATAATGCACACTTTAGTGTTTTAGTGTATCTAAACAGTTTACAACATAGTTTCATTTTTTCTGCAGTTTTGAACAATTACTTGGTAGTTAAAATAGATCATATATGGAAATAGCCTATGAGTAATATTTTAATATAAAAATTAATGTGCATGAGAAAGTAATAAATTATCTACATTATGTTTTCTAATAAAATTCAAATATTTTTTTAATAAAAATATGTTTCTTAAATATTCTTTGTAGTTTACTCCCTTTATTTTTCTAAGTGGATCCTCTGAAATTTGTCTTGATAACAGTAATATATTTTTAAATTATGGCTCTCAATGAGATTTATCACTTCAAAACATAACTTTATTACTTTTTTATGAAATCAAAAGTGATTAAGCCATAAACTTCTCATACAACTTCCTGAAGGCAAAGACTTCCTACAGTTGATCTCCACAGCAGTTACTCTGGTAAGGATATTCCATACCTGTTTGTAATATGAACGGCCACATTTTAAGACATAAAATTTTGATTTTCATTAAAAAAACTTTATAAAGGAAGGAAGGATGTTAATATAAGTAACTATATAGCTAGATAGATATGGGCAGGTGTATGTGTGTGCAGGCATGTATGTTTTATGTTTTTTATTTTTTTATTTCAGTATATTATGGGAGTATAAATGTTTAGGTTATGCATGTTGCCCTTTGTTTTATGTTTTAAATCTAATGTTTCAAAGTTTTTCCTTGAGTGGGTCAGTTAAATTCCTTTAATGTTTTCTTTTCCAGCACAGAGACCAAATGAAAGGCTTACTAGACCACAAGCAGAAAAATCACTTTGGAACATTCTCTAAACTGCAGGTCAGGGTATTTGTATTCACCAAACCATACCACTCAGCTAATCTCTTATCCTCATTATGAGCTAAACTCAATCCAGGTGTGAAGCCTTTTTACTCAGCCTCACACCATCTAGTGCTTCAAGGATAGTTCAAGCCAAGTGGTTTATGGACTATACATGTTAGTAGTAAATATCGGATTAATTCATTACATTGTTTTGTCTTGGAGAGTGGTATTCCAGTGTAGGAGTACAGGATAGGAGACACCAGGGAGGAAACCCAGATACAAGGTATACAGGAAGAAACATCAGCTTATTAATTACACATAGCACTCAGGTTAGTAGCTACTAATTCTCCATTGTGAGAAACTATCATCAAAAATTCTAATATCTAGTTAGGAGATTGTTTTATGATTTTAGAAGCAAAACAGAAAGAATGGTTGCACTCTCTTATTATCAGAGATGGTATTGTTTGAGTGTAAAAATATTGAAACATTGGTAGACAATTCATCAAGTACCAATATGTGAATGAGAGCCTTGGTTAGTTGTTAGGAAAAGATGATCCAAATGTCTATGTGTAGGCATATTTCTATGCCATTCTAGACTGGCATTGCTTTAGTGGACACTGAGAAATGACTAATGATAATTATATTTCCTTTTGAACATCTGGACATATGTGACATCCAACTCTGATTAATTATGGTTGAATTTACTAAATTAGTTCATTAATTTTCCCCTTCAAAAAAGGGTACAAAATGAAGACTTAATCAAATAAGCAGAGTATGAGGGAGAGATAAAGAGTTTCAATTTTGAATGGTATCAGTGAAACACCTGAAAAGGTTTCACTCTCACCATCTCAGCTGTGTAGATACCGGTTCTGGTGCTGAAATACTCCTCTGTCTCCAGAGATGACTAGACTTCAGCACATGTAAAAGACTCCTTTTTCTGTAGAAAAAGCATATCAAGAATATGTTTATGCAGCTTTGAACATTAGGTAAAGCTCATCTGCTGAATAGTCAGCAAGGAGTTAATCCAGAGAAGTAGTTCTTAGGCTTCTGTAGCTAAGACTCCCAACAGAGAGCTGGTTACCAGAATAGTGTTCTGGGTCTTACCCCGACACACACTGATTCAGTAGGTATGAGGTTGGATCCAGGAATTTTCTTTTAATAAGTATCCAAATTGAGAAGCACTTATGTAAAAGACAGGAACCAAACCCTGGATAATTCCCACAATATCAATCTGTTTATATTGTTCCCACACTTGCTTAGATTAACAGTTGTCGAAGGGTATTAAACTGATGAGAAACTTTTGTGGAAAGCAGGACAATCTGTCCAATGTTTACTCTCATATGGATTGGTTCATGAGACTATTCTTGCTTGCTTTCCTTTTTTTCTCTCTCTCCTCATATGTCTACATACACACACATGTCCATACATACATATATACATGTAATGGATTGATTGACTCATTCATTCATTGTCCTATTTAAAATTAGAATAAATCATAAATCTCAACGTTCACAATTCTTGATATGAGGTTTTGTAGGGTAAGAAGTACTAATTAAGCAGCTGACTTTTCTTCTATTAATCTCAACTGAAGTGACCCCAAAAATAGAAAATGTAAAAATATACATTGGAAGCTAGAAAAGAGTACCAATCAAATTCTGAAGGCCATATCAAGAAATCTACAGGCAAATCTCTCCCAAGAACATAGATACAAATATCTTAAAAGAGAAAACAAATTTATATCTGGATTCTCAGTTCTGTTCCACTGGTCAATGGCTCTGTTTTTGTGCCAGTACC
>CAUYSK010055769.1:0-11902 GCA_963575035.1 Avahi laniger | reverse complement strand
ACACACACACACACACAGACACACAGACCCACTAGATCAGGTTACTCTGTTTATGGGATCTCATAACATCTTATATTTTCCTTTAAATAAATTACCAGAGTTTAACAAAGTGCCTGTAGTATAATATGTGTCAAATTATTTTTAGAATAGTGAATGAATGTAACTAAATTGTTTTTAAACACAGTCAGAAAATAAAAGTAAAAAAAGAGACATTGATATTATATTAAAAATGTGGCATGTATTTCAATCTCAAGGGAAGTAGAAATGAGTATAGAAATTGTGTTTACATACATTTTTTCATGCAAGATTTTTAAAGACAAAACAGCTTACTACTTTACTGATTTATTGCTCAAAATGCAACATCCTACTGGTGATAGTTGCACAAAGCTCTGAATACACTAAAAAACCTCTGAATTGTACACTTTGAAAGGGTGAACTTTATGGTATGTGAAGTATATCTCAATAAAATTGTATTAAAATGCAATGTCCTTATGTAATAATTAGAGCTTAAAGAGAAAGATATACAGCACTCACTAGCAATAATTTAGTCTTTATATTTTTGATGCTATCAAAAAAAAAAAAAAGAAATGCAGACTTGGGCAAGGAGAGACTTTACTCTAAAAGACTACTGCAGTAGAGGGAAGAGACTATTGCAATCAGGAGTCCTCTCCTACCCAAAAGATCTTTAAGTGTCTCAAAGGTCAGGCAGAAAGGGCTTTTCTTTTACAGGGAAGAATAAAAAAGGCCGGAAATAACCAGATATCAGAGAGAGGGATGAGTAAGTGGCATAATTGGACAGGTGAGCTGGAAATGTCTGTCTTTTTGATAGCTGATTCCCAGAAGGTACAGTTAAGAGAGAGTTGTTAAGCATTCCAGTGCTTGCTTAAACTCAAAGATGGGCCAAAGTTTAGGGACCTTAGGGAAGCAGAGAAGCATGACTAAACTTCGGTCAATTCAAATTAGCAAACATTTTGTCTGGATTAGTCAGTGGGGGCAAGCAGTTCATTTATGAGACAAAGAATAAAAATTTGAAGAGTCTGTATCTGGCCTTGCCATTAGTAAACCAGAAGGAAATCCTCAAGTCTTATCTAAGTCATCTGGGGAAGAGTGATTCTCTGCAGTAAACTGTTTCCTAGAACACAAAAGGTTGGAGGGATTTCTTAACCTTCGTTGTTTTCCATGAGGATGGGGCTCAGGTGAAGTTCAATGTTGTCAGTACTCTCTGTTGAAAAGAACTCTTCCAGAAGATGTTTTTGGTTACATTAATTAATACAGTGGTCAGTGTAGACTGTCAAGTGGAAGAAATCCCAGAAAACATTAAACCAGTGAATTCTCTGCACTCTGTACATAATGAGTTGTGGATATCTGCAGCAGATGGGTAGGCTGAGGAGGAGGTTCAGGTTTGTAGCACAAAAATTTTCTGTGTTTGAAATATTGCCACTTTATTGTAAAATATCAAAGTTCACAAATTTATTATTGCTTTGGGAAGCATTTCTGTGGGCATCCTGATAGAGAGGGTTAGAACATAGTTTTGGCAATAATTGTAGGCTGTATTAAATATTTTATGAGAAATACATTAGTGTAAATCACCATTTTAAAAAGTGAAACATGAATCACTACCCAAAGAATTGGACTTCAGTGCAAGAAATCCTGATTTATCTTCACTGTTGATACTGTGTATGTAAATGCCATTTCTCAGAAGCATAAAACTCTGAGTATAATATATTGGTTAGTGTAAGCATATAATATATATTTTTCAGGCTGTGCTAGTTTCATTAATCATATATTTTAAAAATTTTAAGCTTGTTTTTATGAGGCATTGCATTACATGTGGCATTGATATGCATGTGTAATTTATAACTTGGCAAGTGAATTATCCAAGACCATTTTATGTGCTTGATATATTGATTTTCAGTTGTGATAGATCATTTTAAGATTGCACGACTTTACTCATGGTGATTTATCCACAGAATCACATAGAGTGTGGGGCAAGCTGATGCAGCCCTTTGAACACTTTCTATCAGCTATAAATAGAGTTGTTAACTCTAGTAGGGAATTCTTAACCCCAGTAGGGAAACATATTTAGGAAGTTTAAAGAAACAACTTTCATCCAAGATCTAATCAGTTGTTGAATAAGCGCCCATAAAAATAGTTTCAATATGTCTTTTTCTTCCATAATAACCTGTAAACCCCCTCTTCTTTATCAATAGGCAACAAGGTATACTGTCAGAGAAAGAGAAAGATGTCCTCAAATTGCTTGAAAGGTCTGTCTTGTATGACTGCTGATTGTCTTTTAATCTTTATCAGTTTAGACACGTACATATGCATGGACTTGACTTATTATTATCCCTTTTCTTTGTAGAAAACTCCCTTTGAACAGAGTTCCAGGGAGGAAAATTATGCAGTGCCCAAACACCAAATGTGTGATGGCCACTGGTGAAGATATTGCAAGGATAAGCGAAAGGGAGTATTTTTAAAAAATTAAGGCAGTATTTTTTTAAATACTTACTACAATTCTCAATAAAAAATATCCAGGTCACCCTGAAAAATATATCATTTTGTCACTAGTCCCAAGAGACTTAAATCACAGGAGCATTTGAAGAAATATTCCTGCACGTAAAAGATTTATTGGCACTTACTAAGCACCTGATAAACATTGGTGAATAAATAAATTCAGGAAAGAATGAATAAGGAGTGAACCTGGATGTGAAACTACGTGTACATTGTAACAGAGTCATCACAAATTGGGCCCTATGGTCAGGCAGTTCTTCAGCACTTCCTGGCTGTTTGGCCTTAGACTAATTGCCTAATATTCTAAGCTTTATTGTTCTCAGCTGAAAGTGAAGATAAAAACAGTACCTTCTCTCAAAGAGATTTTGTGAAAATTAAATTAATTGGTATAGGTAAATCACTTATCATACTTACCTGATAGATAATATGCTTACAATAAGTATGAGCTGTTGTTTTTATCCTCCTTCTTTGTGTTCATTACCTTCTACTCTTCCCCTAAGCCCTTCCCTGCATTTACTTTTGTTCACAAATGTGTTGACTTAAAAATAAGAACTATAAATAATGAAGATATGACTCTTCTTTATTTGTTTAAATAGAATAGCTTGCACCCAAAATGAAACATCAGATTTTAGTTTTAATATGGTACATTTAAAATAATTTTGAATACATTCAGATATGGAAAAAACACTGATTTTATGAGATGATAAATATCGTGATTCTATGCTGTGTATTTAGAAGGGAAATATTTGAAGAAAATGATCAAATGGAAAAGTGTGCTTGGGAAAACAACATAATACATTCTTTTGATATATGGGGCTTAGCTACCATATGGTCAAAATTGTAGAAAAAGACAATGTGACCCATGGATCTATAATTGCAGTAATGATTTAAAAGAAAAGAGAGACGAACTTGTAAATAAGCAGCCCAAACTTAACCTGTACATAATTGCATTGCAAATGGAATAATGGTTAGAACGCTCGGCTGTTGTTGCAAAAGCTGCCACTAGATGTCACACAGTTCTTATTCTGTCTCCTCACAGAAATTCTATAGATTTTGTTAAAGAATACTGTGTCCTTCAGGCTCTTAATGGGCATAGGTAATAAAGTATTGAGGTATACATTAGAATTTGATAAAATTAACTATCACTACGATTGTATCTACCTATAGAATTAAGTGAGTATTTTGATATTGACCTGCTCATTTAGTCAAACTTAAATTTAATTAATTTGATAAGTCTGCTTTATGGATTTGACAAATACTGGTCAAGCTTTTATCCAATTTTTTTTCTAAATATAGATTTAAAACACATGTATAGTCCATGTTGTTCCATGTATTTATTCAATATAGCTTCTTAGGAGTATTTTTGCATTAGCGTCCTAGAAAGTCAAGTTATATTGGATCTGTGCTATGACTGTAGCAGAGCTTATTCTAGAAGTAGAATCATTTTGGACTCTACTTAAGAATTTTATTGATGGAATAATAAGAAAAAAACTTAAAATATGTTCAGAAATCAGAGAGAATGCTCTTTTGTTTTTAAAGTTAATTTTTTTAAAGAGTTAGTTTACATACTGAGATTTAAAATAGAATATTTAAACTTTTATTTTGAAGTTGGTATTCATTTCTTCACCAATAATGTTTGGAGAGAATTTATGTAGCTGAAAAAACACAGGATCTGAAAGAAGATTTGTGTTAGTGACATTGTTTAGCTTTCACTTATAGCTTCCTAATTGTGCCATAAATTGCATGGCCATTTATCCTATCTGAATTTTAATTTTCTAATATATAATTAGTATACATGAGAATCACATGCAATAATATGTGTTAAAAACTTTGTAAATTTTATATTATTACAGAGTTAGAAAGTTCTGGCTATTCCTGTAATTTTCATGTCAATGGGGTAGCAGGAGGTCCTGTAATCTTTCCTAATCTCTCCAGGGATAATCAAAGGTGGGGAATTATGGTTGCAGGAGGGAGTGGAGGACAGAGGACAGACTGACATATCTCCGAACCACCTTTTGCCCTAGCCCAGTTCTTTTGAATTAGTTACATTTGTGGAATTTCTTTACCTTGTAATAAAAATCAGCCCATTTTTTTTTTTAAATATCGCCAACCATTAGGGTTGTGTTTGTCACAGAGTTTTCCTGATCTAGATATTTTTGGTGAAGTATCTCAACCTTAAAATTGAATATTAAACTTCCTTGTTGTGTATTGGGCACCCCACTACTGGCATTTTCTCCCTGGCAATGTTTACCTGCAGGCTTCTGTCCCTGCTCTCCCATCCTCACTTCTCTATTTCCATCTCAGACCTCCAACCTATTTTCTTTTTCTTTTATGAGCACTATACATTCCTTGCTAACTGTTATATAGAGTCAATTAACTATTTTTAGATTCACTGTTTCTTTCCTTGTCAAGTTCTTGAGATACACAGGCGTCACTTAAAGTGGTCTCTCAAGATATTTCCTAAATAAAAATGGTTCTTACTCTGACTGGAACTCTTGATGCCAGCTGTAAAAATTACATTCTATTCCTTTTAAAATTCACATGGTAAATGCTACGTTTTTTATTGCACTAAAGCAATAAAACCTGTAGACCCAGCGTAGATAGGTCTTATAGTATGAGAACTAAAGACTTCATATTTTCACATTACGGATACTATTTTCTAGCATTTTAAACTAAGGTCCACAAAATTAAATTCATTCTACTCTATTTCATGAAATGCTATTATATTGGTCTGTGCAAGTCCCCTTATTTGTTGTTATTTTATTATTATTTTCACTTAGTTTCATATTCCCACTCTCATATTTTTGCTAGTCTCATGAATTTAGTGGATATTTATCAAATTTTCCTTTCATATATTTATACACATTTAAACATAGAATTGAAAATATATATGCCATTCTATGTGTGTGTTAAGCATAAATGACTTGACTCTATAAATCTCATTATTTTCATGGTTTCAAATATCTATTTATTTTGCAATACATCCTGGTTGTTATATGCAGATCTAGCACCAAGTAGTATGTCATTTTGTAGCATCTTTTTTTTCCTGTGTTAGTGTGAAATTATACTAAAAATGGAGCTTATTTCTTATCTATAAGAATAATTGCATTTAAATCATACATAGTGTTTACATGAAAAGTGCTTAATCAATGGTAGTTAATTACATGAGACTAATCTGAACATAACACATCTAAACCTTAACTCTAACATCCGTGATAACATATCTAAATGCCATGTTTTCTATTTCTTACTTATAGAACTGAAATATTAAATTCTATAATATAATGTGTGTAATACAATACAAGGAGATAGAAAATTTTCTGAGAAATTCCCTGTGCTCTAGGTTAGAGGTTTTCAGATTTGGATATACATCCGACATACCTGGAGACCTCATAAAAAAGTACTGATTTTTCAACCACGCTAGCTGTTCTGATCAGATCACTGAAGATGGCCCTCTGGAGACTGTATATGCATGTGTGTGTATGTATATATGTATGTATATATATTAATAAATTCAGAGACTCCAAGGCAATTCTGATGTAACCAGTTCTGAATCCCACTGCTTGGAACACATGGTATTTCTCTTAATCAGAAATGGATAGCCAGATCTTCTACAATTGTTTTATCATAGAAAGAGATTAAATTCAGTGGTATTAATGTTGTCATATATTGTTTTGAGACTGGAGATGCTATTTGTTGGTTAAGCATTTTAAATTGAGGAAAGGTAATCCTGATAGTAGTTATTGCATAGAGACTTAGATTAATGATTTTCATTGTTAATATTAGCTAAAATTTGAAATTCACACTTTGAATTTATTCTTCAGCTAATAATTTCTAGGTCTGAAAGTTTTGATTTTTCTCTGCATCAGTATTGATAAATAAAAGCATTTTTCACTATTATTTCAGATCAATCAGCTTAATGGTAGCTCATTTCAGATCCCATACATTAATGTGTGATATTTCTAATTCTTTAGCTACTTATTGTAAATTTTTGTCTGTGCATGTGGATATGTCTCCGTAAAAGTAAAAAGTGTGAGAATGTGGATAAAACTTGCTATACCAGACTTCACGTGGTATTTTAAAGATCATAAATATGCTCAAAATTCTTCTCAATACTTGTTCACTCACAGGACGAGTGCTTGGTCAATTGAGATAAATCCAAAACAAACTCTTGAGTGGATATGTACTCACTGGTTGTAACAGAGAAAATGGCTCATGAGTTTGCAAGTCACTTGTGATTAAACATGCTGGCCTCAGCTATTTGGAAGGCAATGATTACTAGACATTTTATTTGCCACTCAGAATTGTACCACAACCATTTTTGGAGCCAAATTTGATGAGGCCCAATGAATATATAGACTCTGATCTGATGAGAACTGATTATTATCAATTCATGCCAGAATTTTTTTTAGACCAGTAGCTGGATGATTTTTAAAACAAAGAACAGAAAAAAAAAATACTTTGTAAACACAGGTTGTTCAGATATTGTATACATATTGTTTCACTGAGGAAAAAACACAGATGTTAATTATTAACAAATGGTATCTTACATTCTTTGAGAAGAGACTTCACTTATTAAATGGTGACAGAAGTGATTTTGGAAGGTATTACACCGAGGTTGTATTCCCTAAAGATGTGGTGGTGGTTTTTTTGTTTTTTCTTTTTTTTACTTTTCTATTAAGCTATCAGGAACCCAAGGCTTTTTAAATCCTGAAGGTTTGATAAGGGCAATTGGAAAGGTATGAACAAAGTTTTAACACTACTCCATTTCAGCAAAGAGGGATTAATTAAACTCAATTCATAAATCTTCAACTGCTTGTGTCAAGAGTTCAGTGGTCTAAGACTGCTAAAAGAGGAAAAGTATGTGACAACAAAAAATGTACTATGTTCTTCTTCAAATGGAACGGAGTGGAAATGGAAGATGAACAAGTAAAAGATGATCACATATGGTCTATGACTGACAGGCTACAAGGTAGTCCAGACAGAGGACTGAGTGTAATAAAATGTTGCTTAGTTATTGGTTTGGGGTGTATCCTTCTTGAGCCTTAGGTAAATGTTATTTTACTTGAGCCTAAAGACTGCTAAGCATCTCAGAATGGCTCCAAAGGTAGATAAATAAAAAAACAGAAACCTGGGAAAAAAGAAAACTACTTGTAAAAACCATCAGATTTTGACCAAACATGGCTCAATTAAGTATTGGAAATGACTAATAGAAGCTGTTAAATCACAAAAGTGAAAGATTCTGTTTATTAATAATTGAGTAAAATTCTGAATGCATAAACTTTCAAGCAAGTCCTATTCATGGATTTTATTTATAATAATTTTTTTATCAAACCAAAGGTTCATATTAAAAACATAAAAAGATAACTCAATCAGGCAGTTTTCTAATACAGAACCTTTTCTAAAGGTTCTTCATTTGTATAGCTTTTGACATTCTGTATTTCATTATGGTACTCAAGATCCCTGAGTACTGTGGGATGGCATTTGCAATGTAATTTTCTCAGGAAAGACAAATATGTTAATAATAATAATAATAATTGCAGCACCAAGAAAAGCAACATTTAAAAAAGCATTTTACCTTTAATTTTTTTAAATGAGAGAAAAGGAGGTATAGGCAAATATAATTATAGAAAACATAAACATCATAAGCTTTATTAATCTGAAGACAATAATTATATGATCATAATGTATGTATTGATATATTCACATCTATGGATTAAATTTTAGCATAAGTCAGGGATATTGCCTATAGAAGAAGAAAATATGCCAGTAACTGGAATTGGATAAGAAGTCTCAGACAATACCAGTAGAAAATCAGGAAATATCTTCTAAGTATTATTAGTATAGATTGAATTTCTCTTTTATTTCACTGGAAATAAATTAATTTCCTACTCTTGCATGATAATTAATTTTATGTATTTTATTCCTATTCATTTTCATTGCTACCATGCAATAGTGTCTGATGAGAACTCTTTCTCAAACATTCCCAAGGGAGATATTGATTAAATTTGCTTTTAGCATTCGGATATAATTTCTAGTAATAAAGGCCCATTAATGTTTTTCTCAAAATTTATTTTTTAACTAGCCATATTATTTTTTTCTCTACTAACTCTTCTAAATCAAAATATTTCAATCAAATGATATAGTTTCTCAATAGCAACATAGACTCTTGCAAAGTGTCACTGATATCTGGGAAAAGCATATGGTACAGTCTTTGGAATCAAAACAAACAGTGGCAAAATCCCAGCTCTGCCATTCAAAGGATAAATGATCTTGGAAAATTGCTTAGCACCCCCTGAACCTCAGTTTCATTATTTCTAAATTAGGGATCCTTATGTTACAGAGTTGATAAGATTAGATGGAGCAACACATGTAACATCTTTAGTATAGTTCCTGGAATTTAATTACCTCTTGATAATGTTAGCTATTATTATTATTACTACTATTAAAATTCTTTAACCCATTGCCTATGACTAAAACAGCTTTAATATCTCCGTCAGCTTGAGTAAACTATGCACAGCCTTCTTCCACCTGACTCTAGGCCCCTGACCTAACGTTTCTTAGAGCATTTAATTTAAAAACAACAACAAAAAAACCCTCGTTGCAATTTTATGTTCTTTTTTTGCCCCTTTGAAATGTAAATCTTGTAAAAAAGTTTCTTGCCAGTTGTGTAAGCCAGGACTATTTGCTCAAGGGCCCCCAAGATCCATCCCTTTGAAATGTAATCATTCGGAAAGATAGCCTCAAGATCTCCCAGTTTCTGTAGAAAGTGGTAGCCTAACTTCAATGGGTTATCTGTTTCAAGTTGTATAACTACCTCCTGTCATGAAGATAAGAGAAAGTTTACTTTCTTTTTTGGTAAAGCCAATTAACAAACACAGATGGCCTATGATCCCATACCCAAGCTCTTAAAAACTTTCCCTCTCTTTATTTCAAGAGATCCGAGCTTCCAGGTTTGGCCTGTGCTCTCTTCCCTATTGCTGACAATAGCATTAGAATAAAATCAACTTCTATGTGTTCATCTGGTCCAGTTTGATTTATTTCTTTAATACCCAATGTATAGTACGTACTCCATACATGTCAGTGGTTGATATTGTTTTTAATATTATTAGAATAGTGAGATAAAGCACCACTTTTCCCCTCAGCATTATTCTGTTATATTCCATATTAAAAAATTAAAATAAATGCAAAAATTGAGTGCAAGAATGCAACATATTATACAGATGATGGCAATTTATTTGAGAAAAGAATCAGTCTACATTGGAGTAGGGACATATTCAAAAAGAAAATAAAATAGTAACCAATTATTGGACCATGATTTAGAAACAAATGAAGTTGGCATAGTGCCTGTTGTTGATTAGCTAGTGAGAACATTTTAGGAGGGAAGTGAAATGACAGATAATAGAAAAGGATGCATTCTGAAATTAAGGTATCCATATACTTATGGGTTATTAGGGTGAATGGTAGTTTTAGATCCAAATTGACTAAGAATTATAGCAGATTTAAAACTTATATAAATACCTTGATATTGAAGATGTGTCATTCAAAGTGAAGTTTGGATCTAGAAAATATTCTGTATGTGCTAATATTTTGCTTTTATGTCCCTTCATGGAGAAGAAAATTTTGAGAGAATCAAAGAAACAAACATTCCACTCTACAAAGTAACTTTATTATATATATTAAGAAATATTGTTGTATAGCTTTATTCCAAGACACTGATAATAAGTAGATAAAAGTACTGTTACAAAATTAATACTCATTTGTAATACATTGCAGTCAGTAAAAAATTCGAGGAGAATTCGAAGGAAAGAGAGTGAGCAGAAGGACAACAAAGCAATGTCAGAATATTTTGTACTATGGAATATAAATCCTCATGAGAACACCTACAGATCTTTAATTAAAAAATTAAAATCTGAAGAACCAAAAATTATGAGAAGACAGAGAAATTCAGTCTAAGTTTTCTTTAATATTTAAGAGGTATGGAGGTCACTGTTGAAACATTGTTTATACTAAGGTGGATTTTCTGTTATCCTTGTCATTGTTTTCCTGCTGCTGAGGATTAAGTATTTTATATTAAATTGTGTGATGATAAGTGGTTCATTTTATATTGCATCATTTAAGATTACATTTAGATGTAAATAACATGAAATCCAAGAAAACACAGTTTAAACAAGAAAAAAATGATTTACCTAATAACCATATAACCATATGAAGACAGTTTGAAAGACAAACTCTCAGGACCCAGGCACATACTGTTTTTCTGCTCTCCCACCTTTAGTGTGCAGTCTTTTTTTGGGGGGGGTGGGGTTGGCTACTAGAGATCTAGAAGGAAATACGAGAAACTTGCTCACTTCTTGCTCAATTTGATCAACTGAGTTTCAGATCAAGGCCAGCAAACTGACTCTTACTGCTCATGGCAGCTGAGCAATGTCCCTGAGCAGCAGTAAGGCAGAGCCCAGAGGGAAAGGAGAGAGAGAGCAGCAGAAAAGACAAAGGTGGTTGGTGGACAGAAGGAGGGAGGAAGAAAAAAAGGAGCGAGAAAAAGGCAAAGTTTGAGATTAATATAATGTCTAACAAGAATAATTGCATGATGTTTCCACATAGATATCTATAATTTAAATTTAGATTCTCACCATATTTTTTCTTTGTAATTATTATTATTTTTAATTCAGCATATTACAGGGATACAAATGTTTAGGTTGCATATATTGTCTTTGCTCCACCTGAGTCAGAGCTTCATGCATGTCCATTGGTGCACGCCGCACCCATGAGGTGTAAGTATGCCCAATCCGTCCTCCCCCGTCACACCTGCCTGACACCCGATGAATGTTACTACTAAAAGTGCACATAAGTGTTGATCAGTTAATATCAATTTGATGGTGAGTACATGTGGTGCTTGTTTTTCCATTCTTGTGATACTTCACTTAGTAGAATGGGCTCCGGCTCTATCCAAGATAATACAAGAGGTGCTAGGTCACCGTTATTTTTTTGTGGCTGAGGAGAACTCCATGGTATACATATACCACATTTCATTAATCCACTCATGTATTGATGGACTTGGGTTGTTTCCACATCTTTAGAATTTTGAATTATGCTGCTGTAAACGTTCTAGTGTAGATGTCTTTTGTTTATATAGAATGTCTTTTTTTCCTTTGGGTAGATGCCCAGTAATGGGATTGCTGGATCACATGGCAGTTCTACTTGTATCTCTTTGAGGTAACTCCATATTGCTCTCCATAGAGGTTGCACTAATTTTTAGTCCCACCAGCAGTGTATGAGTGTTCCTATCTCTCCGCATCCATGCCAACATTTATTATTTTGGGACTTTTTGATAAAAGCCATTCTCACTGGAGTTAAGTGATTGCTCATTGTGGTTTTGATTTGCATTTCT
>CAUYSK010055767.1:0-20243 GCA_963575035.1 Avahi laniger | reverse complement strand
ACTGAAGATGTGGTGGTGGAGAAATGGGGGGAAATGAGGAATAATTATTAGTATCACAGAGGAAGCTGGAGATCTTACGGAATAGAACTGAAAAAAAAAAGAAAAAGAAAAAGAAAGAATAAAAGAAATCACTTGGACCCTCCTGCATAATAATATAATTCAAAAAACTGGAGTTACTTTTTTCATAATATTGAAGAGTTGCCAGGATATTTCTTTTCTTCTGGAAAAACGCCTTCACTGTTATTTCAGACTATGATCTGTGAGTGCCAAATGTCTGTATCCCTCAGTTGGGCACCAACAAATGTCTGTTCTTACGGATGTTTTGCCCAGCAGGGGCCATTATAGCCCTCAGCTCCAGATGGCAGACCAAATCCACAGAGCATATGGCATTTGGGAAAATGAATGTCAACTGTTCTTTATTCTTTCTTTATGAGAAGCTTATTTCCTTCTCCTCTGGATTTTTTGCTTTGAGGTGAAGATTTCAGAAACCAAGAATTTGTTATTAAAAAGTGAGCTCATGCACATGAAAATTTATAGAATCATTTGACTTAAAAAGTCATCATGGGTCAAAATAAATCAATAAAATTATTTATAAAAATAACTACTGCTGTTTCATTGTGTAGACTAAATGGGTTATCTGAGAAATTGAAACTGGATTCACAGCAAAACAACAGAAAAGATGAGTACAGAAACATGTAGAGTTAAGAACCTGAGTCAAACCAATTGGCCAATCAGTACTCAATATGTTGATTCTTTCTTCAGCAGTCAAGCCAAGTCACATTTAACCAGAGCTTTTAAATCTGTTTACTGTCTAGGTAATCTTATATTAGTACCTGTGAAAATCCATTTGCTTAGAAGATAAATTATGAAATCTCATTGCTTGAGCAAGACCCATGCCATTTACTTCATACCATGAACAAAGTCTTTGCTCATATTTTTGAGTAAATGAAAGAGAAAAGTTTGCTCCTGACCAGCATCAGAATTACTTTTTAGCTTTCTACATTTCATGCTGCTGGTACAAGAGTGTGTTCTTTATGCCACTTTCAAACACAGTAACAGAATTTTATTTAGTTCATTTGTCTAGAGCATCAAAATGAGGAGTGAGTCACAGGCATAATCTCTATGCAGGCATTTTAGCTTCACTCACTGTATAATATCAGTTTCCTGGGGATGCTTATAATTAAGTGTTACCAACTAGGTAGTGTGAACAGAAAAAAAATTATTCTTTTGAAGTTCTGGATACATTGCTCCAATTGTTAACTTCAACTTCACATGGCATGCTCTCAATCTGCGTCTAAATCTCCCTTTCTTATAAGAACACGAGTCACTGGATTAGGGCCCATCCTAATCCAGTACGACAAATTAACTTGATAGCATCTACAAAGATCCTCTTTCCAAATAAGGTCAATTTACAGGATCCAATATGTATGAATTTTGGGGGGATACTATTCAATCCAGAACACTCATTAGGTTAACTGCTTTGATAGGATAGCCGTTGGAAAAAATAGCTACTACAATTGATATTAATAAAGTTTTATATACAACAGAGTTGCAAAGACTGAAATAGAAAATTCATCAGAATAGTTTCAGAAAGTAAGTAGTCAAAACATAGTTTTAGTCTTCTGATTCAATTAGAATGGTATATCAAATAACTAAAGCTTTAATTTTAGAGAAAGTCAATGTAAAATATATGTACTTGTTTTGTCATTTAATGTTATTAACTATCTAATAACCCATGGCTTTAAAACTAACCCCAATTCATGGTCAGGGTTAGTTTTGTCTTTCTTCCGTTTTCATCTGGGAGCAAACAAGAATGAGGACACATTCGAGGAGTCAGTAATTCAACTTTTTCCCAACAGATGTTTATTAAGTGCTTGCTGTAGGCCAAGTTCTGCTTTAGGTGTTGAGGATGGGTAAGCATATGAGACAGACAAGTTCTCTATCTTCATTAAACTAACTTTCTACTGAGGAAAAATATAACTTTCTCCACCAGGAAACCAATTCAATGCTTTTGACAGCTGATATTGAGCTATTAGCTATCAGAGGTCAACAACGTAGAACAGGCTGGCACAAGTCACAAATAATGAAGTAACTCTTATTGTGTAGTTTGCTTACGAGCAAAGGCTGTTACTCTGATGATGTTTTGATTACATCACTCAGTGAAATAGTCCTGTTGCCCTTGTTGAATGATTAATTTGAGAAAACTTCTTCTCAGTTTAGCATCTCTTCATCATTGCTGACCTTTCCTCCTACCATGACTAATCCTTCACCGATTCTCATTCATTCTATCTCCTAAGAAATATTTCTCATCTCTGGCTTAATCCATCTTGACTACCTCTTCTCTCCATTCCAGTGCCACTACCTTCAAATCTTGCTGGGTTAATGCAATGGCTTTTACAATTCTATTCCCATACCCATTTCTCTCCTGTATATTTCCTTCTCTACAAACCATCTAGATTAAATTTTCCATAAATGGAACTCTAGTCAAATCCTTGCCATATTTAAAATATTTAATGATTCACCATCACATTAAGATAAAAGAAAAAATTAACATGGCCTATAAATTCTTGTGTGAATTGTTACTAACTTAATTCTCATTTTTGCCTATGCCTCTCTGTTTTGCCGTGTTTCAACCACAGGGGGCTTCTATCAATTTCATGCTACTGTGTCATCACCTATGCCCCAGGACTGTTGTGCATGTTCTTTCTACCTGGTATATACTTCCCTCTCCTCTTTGTCTAACTCTTAATCATTTTTAAAAATCTAAGATAGAGTTTTATTTTTTCAGAGAATATTTCTTTGTCTCTTCTAAGTTGCTCTGTCAGAAATAGTATTTAATTATTAATTACATTTTATTAGAGTTATCTGAATAATGTTGGTTTCTGTAGCAAAACTTTGACCTCCTTGAGAAAAAGAGAAAAGTCAAATTTCATTCATTGTTCTTGGCACAGAGCCTATTGTTAAAATAATAAATAATAAATTGCCTCAGTCAGTTCTGGCTGCTATAACAAAATGCCATACACTGGATAGCTTATAAACAACATAAATTTATTTCTTACAGTTGTTGAGGCTGGAAGTCCAAGATCATGGTGCCAGCAACATCAGATTCTGATTGGGGCCCTCTTGTGGGTCAAGGACTGTCTGGTTCTCTTATCCTCACATGACAGAAAGAGAACAAGCCTGCTCTCTGGCCTCTTCTTATAAGAGCATTAATCTCATTAGGTTATATCCTCATGAATTAAATATGTACTGAAGGCCCCAATTTCAAAATATTATCACATTGGGGATTAGATTTCAACAAATGAAAGGACACAAACATACATTTGATGACAAAAATTTTTTAAAAAAATTTCTTGTTCAAACTCACACTTCCATGTATTGATTGACCTCCTGTCATGTGCATTAATACATGTAGGATACACCTTTGCAGTGCTCAGGGGAGAATACTCAGAAAAAAGAATAACAGGAAGTGTCATGCACAATCATCAAATAAAACAATGTCTGTTTATGGAATCCTTAAATTAGAAAGGGCTATTCAAATACTCCTATGATTATGACTACTGTAACTACTTATAGGTGCTCAAGCATGATGTTAAATAAAAATGGTATAAACATTTGTCCATGTTTATTCCTGATCCTAGATAGAAAGCATAGAGCCTTTCAGGATTAAATAGGATGTCACCTGTAGGAATTTTGTAGATGCTTTTAGCTGGAGTGTGAAAGTTCACTTCTATTCCTTGTTTGATGGGAGTTTTTTTATGTTTAATCATGAAATGGTGCTGAATTTTGCCAAATATTTATTCTGCCTCTGTTGTAATTATCTTGTTTTTTCACATTTTTTCTACTAATGAGATTCTTTATGTGCATTGGTTTTTGGATGATAAACCAGTCTTGCATTCCTGGGAGAAATTTCTTTGGTCATAGATCATAGAATTTGTTAATCATTTTATCTGTTCCGTGAATAATATTGGTCACTAGGTTGTCTTTCTTATGATATCTTTGCCTGGTAAACATAACATGTGATATGTTGTTAAGAATGTATATTCTTCCATTTCAGGGTCTTAAATATCAATTATGTCAACAAAGTTGGTAGTACTGTTCAGAAAGTCTATTTCTTTACTAATGTTGTATCTAGTTCTTTCACAGATTTCTAAGAGAAAGGTGTTAAAACCATAAGCTATGATTGGGGAATAATCTATTTATTTCTTTAATTCCATCAATTTTTGCTTTATGTATTTTGAAGCTCTGTTATTGGGTAGATACACATTTTAACTTATATGTTTTTGTATTGAATTGATCCATTTATTGTTATGAATTGTCACTATTTCTGTTGATAAGTTTAATTTTAACATCTGACATTTATGCAACTGCTTTAGTCTTCTTTTCTTTACTATTTGGCGTATTTCCTATTGATTTATTTTCTACTCATCTGTATTCATAAATAGCATATTGATTATTCTTTTAAAAGTAATTCTAACACCTATATCTTTTAATTGGTGAGTTTTGACCATTAATATTTGATATAATTATCGATATGTTTAGGTTTTGGTCTATAATGTCTTTCTATTCATCCCTACTTTTCTGTTTCTTCTGTTTTCTCTTGTTTTCCTTATGATTATTTGACTTTTTAAATAGACTTTATTTTTTTAAAGCAGTTTTAGATTCACAGCAAAATTGAGAGAAAGGTACAGAGTATCCCATATACTTTCTACACCCAAACATGCACAGTCTCCTTTATTATTAAAATCCACTATCAGAATGGTACATTTGTTACAAACCTACACTGACACAATTTCATCAACCATAGTCTGTAGTTTACATTAGGGTTCAGTGTTGGTGTAGTATGTTCTCTGGGTTTAGGCAAATTTATAATGTCATGTATTCAATAGTATAGTATCACGTAAAGTAGTTTAATTGCCCTAAAAATCCTCTGTGTTCCACCTATTCAATCCTCTCTCCTCACTAATTCCTAACAACCACTGATCTTTTTACTGTCTCCATAGTTTTACATTTTCCAGAAAGTCAAATAATTGGAATCACAAGATGTAGCTATTTCAGATTGGCTTCTTTCACATAGTGATATGCAATTAATTTTCTTGTAAGGCTTTTAATGGCTCATTTCCTTTTAGTGCTGCATAATATTCCATTGTCTAAATGTGCCGTATGTTCTTTATTCATTCACCTACTGAAAGACATCTTGGTTGCTTCCAAGTTTTGGCAACTGTGAACAAAGCTGCTATAAACATCAATGTGCAAGTTTTTGTGTGGACGTATGTTTTCAACTCTTTTGTGTCAATATCATGGAGAAAAATTGCTGGGTCATATGGTAAGGATATGTTTAGTTTTGTAAAAACACTGCCAAAGTAGCTGTAATATTTTGCATTCCACTGACAATGAACAAGACTTTCTGTTGCTTCACATCTCACCAGCATTTATTGTTGCCAGTATTGTGAATTCAGGGCATTCTAACAGGTGCGTAGTGGTATCTCATTATTGTTTTAATTTGAATTTCCCTGATGGTACATGATATAGAACATCTTTTTGTATGCTTGACACTGGGGTATGTTGTTTTTGAGGTGTATTTTAAGGTTTATGGCCCCTTTTAAAATTCAGCTGTGTTTTCTTATTGCTGACTTTTAAGAATTCTTAGTATATTTTATAAAATAGTTCTTTATCAGATATGTCTTTTGAAAATATTTCTTTTAATCTGTGGCTTGTCCAATTTCCAATGTCTTCGGTAGAGCATAAGTTTTTAATAGGTTATTAAGTATGAAGTGATTTCCTTAAGTACTAAGTTTGACAGTTGATATCTCTGACATTTCACTTTGATACTTGCTTTATTTTTATTGTGAAGGCACATCCTCAGTCTTTCAAACACACGTTTTGGCTTGTGATTATCTTTCATATTTTTTAGAGCAATTTTTGTGAAAACATGGATAAGTCATAAATTTGTATTATTTTTGAATATGAGTTCCATCGTGGAACCATATTTGAATGAAGCACAGACAGTTTGAAATATCAATGAAGAGTTTGGGAAGGATGTTGGCTAATGAACACACTGTATGTTGATGGTTTGATGGTTCCATTCTGCTGATTTTAATGAGCCACGTGGGTACCTGAGACCAAGGTGGATAATGATGACCTGAAAGCTGTAGTGGAAGTGAATCCATCTCAACCTATACATGAATTAGCAGCAAGTTTTTATGTTAATATTCCAATAATATTGAACCATTTGAAACAAATCAGCAAGGTAAAGAAGCTTGACAGATGGGCTCTGCATCAATTAAAAGAGCATCAGAAGAGAAATTGTCTCAAAGCTTGCCTTTCTTTGCTGTCATCAAGGTGACATAAAGGTGAACCATTTCCACACCATATTGTTACACGTGATGAAAAATGGATCGTTTTTGACAATCACAAGCATTTGGCACAATGGTTGAGTAAAGATGAAGAGCCGAAACACAGTCCAAAACCAAATATTCATCAGAAAAAGCTAATGGTGTTTGTTTTGTGGTCCATGCTGGTATAATCCACTACAGCTTCATGAAACCTGGTCAATCCATTACAGCAGATGTATACTGAAACAAACTGGTCAAAATGATGAGGATGCTTGAGATTTAGCAGCAGGATTGGTCAACAGAGACAGGCCAATCTTCTTGCAAGACAATGCTTGACCACACATTGCAGAAATAACTCTGCTCAAACTACAGAGGCTGGACTTGGAAACTCTCTGTCATCCACCATATTCACCAGACCTTGCTCCAACTGACTACAACTTTTTCCAGGCTTTGGAACACTTCTTGCAAGGAAAAGTATAAAATTCTCAACAATCTGCAGAAAACACCTTTGGCAATTTCATCACCACTTGCTCTCCAGACTTCTTCTCTGCTGGCATAAACAAGCTACCATCAAGATGGCAAAACTGTGTTGATAGTTTATGTGTATACTTTGATTAATTGTACTGTTTCTTGTTTGAGATATAATAAATTACACTTTTGATTCGAAATAGGATATTTCATATTTAATCACACTAAACCACATTGATCTTATGTAAAATGTGGAAATGCCAAGAAGGCAGGGATAATATGATAAGAAGATGATATCCTAATTTAAAAAGTGGCAAGCTCAAGTTTATCACTTCCCTCAATTACCCCTGAATTCTTGAAACAATTCTGAATCGTTGGCTGTCTGAGCTGAAAGCACTGCTTCTATTTGAAGAGCAATGTGCATAGAAGAACTAACAATAATGCTATGCATAGCAAGAGGATGGACATGAAGAAGAAAAATGAGGATGAGGATGAGAAAAAAATTAAGAAGAAAAAGAAGACAGCCACATGAAAGGTCAATGGTACATAATAAATATTCATTTGAACAGAATTCATCTTTACCTTTATGTAAATTAAAGAATATCAAAGAGCTTGTAACAGCCATAAAAATAACCCCACAACAATGGCAAAAAACAAAACAAACAAACAAAAATCCCAGAATATGAAAATCAAGCTGGATAGCTCAGGGAAGAAAACAATAAATATTAAGCCATTATAATTTCCCTATTTGTATATGCAATATTATTGTAGATCATTTCGAGAGCATGTTAATGTTACTCATATATAAGAACATCTCTATAAACATATTCTCCACAATGTCTGGCTTGGGTGAGTTTATGTCTCAATCTGGATATTCTTAAATATCCTATTGTGATTACTAACCCTTTGGAATAATAGTGAGGTTTGAGAAAGTATTTTTCAAAGTCAGGACTAATGAACTGGTAATGATGCTAATGGCTTGTTAATAAAGCATGAAAAACTCCTGAATAAGCCATTGTCATGAACTGACTCAGTGCTGAGGTAAGAGCATAATTGTTTCCAATGATCCATACACAAATAAATAAGCTTTAGCTTTGTGTGTGTATCTGAATGTTTCATTCTTCAGGTGAAATAATTCCTTTTTATTCTTAGAGATTCCAAATAATTATACTTAGATCAAATCACAAAAAAAACTGCAAAGATGATTTAAGTTGGCTTATAGTTCTAGGAAATTGGTACTAAGAAAATTAACATTTTCAAATCCCCCATATTCTCTTTCTTGACCCAAATTCAGCTATTGCTCCCACTCAATTACTCATGGGATGGCTAGTGGAAAAAGAAGAAACATATAGGAGGAGATAGCCTGAGAAAATTAGGATAGATATGAATTCAAGACTAAATACATAAAAAGAGTAAATGGCTAAGAAGATAAGAAAGGGTTGCATGGACCATCAAAAGGTAAAAAAGAATGTAAAATATGATTTCTCTCTGGTCAATTCATTGTATTTTTGGGTGGTAGAAGAGTCCAACTAAAGACGGTCAATGAAAAAAAATAAAAGAGAGAGGGAGCATGAGAAACACTATTTCATAATGGCAGGTGCTCTGTAAAAGAATGTTATGGGCAGAACCATGTCCCCTCCAAAATTCATATGTTGAAGTCTTAACCCCCCATGTGGCTTGTAGTTTGGCTTTCAAGGAAGTATTATAATTAAGGTTAAATGAAGTCATAAGTTTGGAGCCCTAATTCAATAGTACCGGTATCCTTAAAAGAAGCAGAAGAGACATCAGGAGTGCAGGCACACAGAGAAAAGGCTGTGTGAGGACACCATGTGTGGATGTCCCCAGCAGAATAATACAAGGAGGATGGCACCAAATCCTCAGATCCCACCTTCTTAACTTCTTGTATCTCCCCCTCTAATCTCCAGGACCACTGCCCTCATTCAGAAATCATCTTCTCTCATCCTGCTATTGCAGTTGCTTTCTAAATAGTTTTCCTGCCATTAGTTCTGCACCCTTCAGTTTATTTTCCACCACAGGAGTAGAGCGATTTTTCAGAACCATAAATACAATCATTGAGTTCCTAGTTTAAAATCCTGCAACAATTTCCATTGCAGATCCAGCCTAACCTTCTAATTTTATTGTAAAACTTCTCTAAGACTTCCCCATTTCTCTACCTGCAAAGAACATGGTATCTCTCAGTGACTCTTACCCATTTTATCTGTCAAGATGCATTCAATAAATCAAGCCTCTATGAAGACATTTTGGTGAATGCCTGCCAAAACTATCCTCAATTCCATTTATATTTGGTACACTTTGTACTTTGTCTTATCCTGACCTGCATCAGGTCAGTTCATTATAATTTTGTATGTTTGTCTGTATATTTTGTATCTGAGGGGACATTCCTTGAGGAAAAACGACCGCTACTTTTGATCTTTGAATTTTCAGTTGAGATTATAGATGTTCACATGTATGTACACTTCTGTTGATACATGCATATATGATGTGTATATATGTATGTATGTTTATGTGCATATAAATAAATAGGATAGGCCTCCATTTAATATAGAGTGAATAAATGACTAAAAAGAGAAAGTAATCACAGTTAACATTTATGAGTAAATAGAATTCTCTAGGGACTGTTGTAACCATGCCACATGTATCAAATAATTTGCATTTTAGTGTGTCCCTACGATACAAGTATTTTTGTAATTATTATTTGTTGTAGTAATTTAGAAGATAAAAAAAATGAGGCATTGAGAGGTTTGGTATGATCCAGGGTCACTCCACACATAAACAAGGGAGGAAGGATTGTGTTCTAGGTATCTTGACCCATGATGAGATTAAATTTTATAAGAAAGTCCAAAGGATAGAAAGGATTATGGGGTTTTCTCTTTTACATCCAAGATAAGACATTTTCATTTCATATTGAGGTAAATTTGTTTAAAAATTTGGCTTCTTTGCAAAAAACATATGAAAAAATGCTCAACATCTCTAATCATCAGGAAAATGCAAATTAAAACGACAATGAGATATCACTTATCTCCAGTGAGACTGGCCTTTATCAAAAAGTCCCAAAACAGGGCAGGCGCTGTGGCTCACGCCTGTAATCCTAGCTCTCTGGGAGGCCTAAGCGGGCGGATTGTTTGAGCTCAGAAGTTCAAAACCAGCATGAGTAAGAGCGAGACCCCGTCTCTACTAAAAAAAATAGAAAGAAATTAATTGGACAACTAAAAATATATATAAAAAAAACTAGCCGGGCATGGTGGCCCATGCCTGTAGTCCCAGCTACTCGGGAGGCTGAGGCAGGAGGATCGCTTGAGCCCAGGAGTTTGAGGTTGCTGTCAGCCAGGCTGACACCAAAGCACTCTAGCCCGGGCAACAGAGCGAGACTCTATCTCAAAAAAAAAAAAAAAGCAATGTTAGAAATAGCTTTGTAGTTTGAGACCCTAGAAATGTCCCCATTTTTCATTGCTGCCTACCTTTTCTTACTTTGGAGTCTTCAGGTTGTGTGAAGGCACCAAGTAATTGTTTTCCAAAATAGTTTGCCTTACAAGCCTCAAAACTAGATGGAAATACCTTAAGAGTGGTGGTGGTGGGCAGAGAATTCTTATATAGTTTGCCTTAAAAAAAAATGTTAAGTCTGGCGGGGGAGGGGGGAACATGTCCATAGCTAACAGTATAGCTCCTGCTCTACCCATAACTAAAGTTAGGAATATAATTTAAACCATGTGGGAGAGTCTGTTTTTGCCCTCCTGGAAGGGATGTATGTTCCAAACAGTTGTTTTCTAAACGACTTTTTGGAATACAACCAGTTTGTAATTTGGCTTCCAGAGAGAGGTGCTCAAACATTGAAGGTAATGATCCTGACTGGGATTTGCAGTTACTGGTCATCTTTTTCACAGTTAGGAAACAAAGCTAGTACTCATCTAGTCAGATCCGTGCCCAGCAGTGAGCAAAAGGAATTGCTTATCGTGAAACATTTACTGTTCTGAGTAGAAGGGCAGGTAATTACCTCTGGAGAGGCAATACATAAATTTTTGTTTTTCTTGGGTAAACGCTTAGGGATGGAATTATTGTGTTATATGGTAGATGTGTGTTTAGCTTGATAAGAAACTGCGTAAACAGTCTTCCAAAGTGGTTGTATCATTTTACACCTGCACTTTAAGTATTCATTTGAGGATAACATGAATTTTTGAAAGCAGCAGCTTATAAATTCTTTTTTTTTTTTTTTTTTGAGACAGAGTCTCACTTTGTTGCCCTGGCTAGAGTGAGTGCCGTGGCATCAGCCTAACTCACAGCAACCTCACACTCCTGGGCTCAAGCAATCCTACTGCCTCAGCCTCCCAAGTAAGCTGGGACTACAGGCATGCGCCACAATGCCCAGCTAATTTTTTCTATATATTTTTAGCTGTCCAATTAATTTCTTTCTATTTTTGGTAGAGACGTGGTCTCGCTCTTGCTCAGGCTGGTCTCGAACTCCTGAGCTCAAACAATCCACCCGCCTTGGCCTCCCAGAGTGCTAGGATTACAGGCGTGAGCCACCGCGCCCGGCCATAAATTCTTTTTTTTTTCCCCCAGTGGGGTTAGACCACAGGAATAAATTCTTGATAAATAGGTTAGAGAGTTGTTCTATCTATGCTTTCTAATATATTAAATGTGAATATAAGTCTTGTAAGCCTTACTAAATATCCATGTAGTTTTGATTAAATGTTCACACTTACCAGATGCATTTAGGTCTAGAGATCCATTCTTTTTTCTTGTCATAGAAATTAAAATGTGTCCACTTCCAGGCCATTTGTATATCTGTCCTTCTTTATTCTGAGCTTGGATTGTGGACATAATTCAGGTCTCTGGGAAGATTGAGACCTGTGCTGTGATCCTGTGGGACTAATGGCAGGTGTTTTGCTATAGGCTCAAATGATAATATAAGTGAAAATCCTTTCACTTGATCTAGTGGTGACAGTCTGTCTCCAGAACTGGCTAGTCTCCCATATTCATCTTTTCTGCTTCTGTTTTTCCCTACTCTTCTCCTGCCAGTTGTTGTACTAAGGATGTATAGGATACTCCTAACATTTCATTTTTAGAGTTTTATTTCTTTTTTTTTTTTTTTTTTGAGAGAGAGTCTTGCTCTGTTGCCTGGGCTAGAGTGCCGTGGCATCAGCTTAGCTCACAGCAACCTCAGACTCCTGGGCTCAAGCGATTCTCCTGCCTCAGCCTCCTGGATAGCTGGGACTATAGGCACTCCTCACTACACCCCGCTTATTTTTTCTGTTTTTAGTAGAGACACGGTCCTCACTCTTGCTTAGGCTGGTCTCAAGTGCTAGGATTACAGGCGTGAGCCACCACTGCGCCCAGCCATAATTTTTAGAGTATTCTTAGAACTGCAATGATGAGAGGTTTCTGGGTGAGGTTGTTTTTTGTTTTTTAAATATGTCAAGAAGCCTTAAATAACTAGAAATCATACCAAGCTTGTCTAATTCAGATAATAGGAAATGTCCATAAATAGGTCAATTAAGATATTTTTAGATAAGGGTTAATTTATGACTACCATTTATTTAGTACCTACCAGGTGCCAAGCCCAATGCATAGTGTTACCTATATGCTTTCATATTTAATCTTCGTAATCTCCTAAGGTTGTAGTATTGCCATTTTATAGATAAGAAAAATGAAACTCAAGTTAATTTTCCCAGGGTCAAACAGTGGGAGAATGAATAGCCTAGAGGTATCTGACCACTAGACTGTGCTGTATTCCAAGATCCAAAGGTAAAAGTTCTTGCCTCCTATCCCTGACCTGTTTGAGAGGCTGTTCAGAAGGAATCCAGCCACGTGCAATGGCTCATACCTGTAGTCCTAGCCACTCAGAATGCTGAGGTGGAAGAGTCACTTGTGGCCAGGAATTCAAGACCAGCCTGGGCAACATAGCAAGATCCCCATCTCTAAATTAATTAATTAATTAGATAGGAGGAATCCAGATTTCCAAACTCTGTATTCAGCGCCCATTTGACAGACAGAAAGAAAAAATGAGAATACTTTTCATAGGGTACTGTAAAGGGTGTATTGATTGGGAGCAGAATGCAAGAAAATGGCAAGAAAAAGCATGACAATAGTTGTATGTCCTGTTTTCTTGACAATATTAAAATTTTCATTTATAGGTATCTTATAAAACAGTATTTTTTTTTACATTGGGTATAGATTAGAGGACATGTTCCACCTTAGGGGATTATCAAAATCTTTGAAGAAGGGACTGTAGTTTGATAAAACAATTTCTAAAATTACCGTTGCTTTTTTGGGATGTGTAACTTATTTTGGAATATAATAGCATAAGATTTTTTTAAAATGATCAATAAAGTATATTATAGGCCGAGCGTGGTGGCTCACGCCTATAATCTTAGCTCTCTGGGAGGCCGAGGTGGGCAGATTGTTTGAGCTCAGGAGTTCGAGACCAGCCTGAGCAAGAGCGAGACCCTGTCTCTACTAAAATTAGAAAGAAATTAATCAGACAACTAAAAATATATAGAAAAAATTAGCTGGGCATGGTGACACATGCCTGTAGTCCCAGCTACTCGGGAGGCTGAGGCAGGAGGATCGCTTGAGCCCAGGAGTTTGAGATTGCTGTGAGCTAGGATGACGCCACGGCACTCTAGCCTGGGCAAAAAGAGTGAGACTCTGCCTCAAAAAAAAAAAAAAAAAACCCTAGGATGTAAACTTTCAGTTAGACAGGGGGGTATAAGTTCTGGAGATCTATTGTACAACATGTTTACTATAGTTAATAAGAAGGTCCTATATAGTTGATAGTCACTAGGGGAGTAGATTTTAAATGTTTTCTCCACAACAAAAAGGATATGTATGTGAGGTACTGTGTTAATTGACTTGATTTAGCCTTTGTAAACGTGTTTCAAAGCATTACCTTCTGTACCACAAATATATATGGTGTTTGTTAATTTTATTTAACTAATTAATTTTTAAAAAACCAAAAAGAAAATAAATCCTGGCTTTGCCTCTAACCTTCTGAATAAGTTATTTTACCTAATGTGCTCTTAGTCTCCATAGCTATAAATGTAAAGGAATTACTTAAAGGCCAAAAATGAGAGGCCTACAAGTTGAATGCAACACATACAACAGATTTTTTTAAATTAATTATCAGTCTTTAAAAATTAGTATAATAATTAAAACTCAGATATGCATTTCTAGCTTCAGATTTCTGAAATCTCCTGAAAAAAATGGGAAGTGAGAGAACACTGCTCATATTTCTATATGGTAGCAATTGGCTCAAGCCAAGTAGCATCTGTCCCTTTGAGATGAGAGTAGCAGGTACCACTGTCCCCAGCCTGTCCATTCACTTATTATATTGCCTGCCTGACTTCTGTAATATCCGAATTTGTCACCCTTAAACTGGGTCATTTCTCTCAGATGCCTTGTAGATCTAAAATCATATGGCTAAATATGAGCCTATAGTTTATTACATAGGAATTTTTTTCCAATAGATTTCTTAGAGAATTTCATCATTTTTAAGCAATTTATTTAATATGTACTTTATTGACTTGCTTTGCCCTTTATAGCATATATATTAATTTTACATTATAGCTATATATGAGTCATCTTTCTAAGACTGTAAGTGCCTTGAAGGCAGGAATTGTGGTTTTCTCCTCATCAGCCTAACATTGTATTGACTGAAGAAACTAAATTATTTCACTGAAGAATAATATTTTTACAGTTTTTAACATATTTATGATGTGTGTATGCTCCTAAACAGAATTCTTTTGAGTTTTCAGAGTATCTTACACATTAAGTCTCTTTTTAAAAAAATTCTTGTTATGTCAAATGTGAAATAGTTGTGTAGGTAAAATGCTTTATTAGGTAATACTAGAAAAATTGTAAAGGACTAATTGCATAAACTTTTAAAAGTATATTTGTGGTATATAAACCCACACACTTTGTGATACAGTAAACTTAATTTGTCTAGAAATGTATAACCATATTTTAAATTTTGTTTTTCCTTTCATCTTTTTGTTTTCTATACAGTATCGGGAAAATTGCTTCACAGCAAAAGCACTTTTTTCTGACTTCTGCCTGCCAGCTTTATGCCTTCGAACTCAGCTATTGCCATACCTTGCTTTGCTAACCATTCCAATGAGAAATCAAGGTAATAACAAGTTTTTCTCTTTGCATAGAAGTAGTATTTTATGTCAGTATCTTTTTGTGGGCTAACTTACTGCCGTATGAAGTGATATGTATATTTACCTTTTCTATTTTTGATCCAGAACTAATACATGCTTTTTGTTTTAAAAAAGCATCAGACAGGCCAGGTGAGGTGGCTCACACCTGTAATCTTAGCACTGTGAGAGGCCAAGGCAGGAGGATTGCTTGAGCCCAGGAGCGTGAGGTTGTAGTGAGCTATGACTTTACTCCACTGGAGTGACAGAGTGAGACTCTGTCTCAAAAAACAAAGAAAAAAGAAAAAATGTATCAGACAATACAGAGGTATATAAAGTAAAAATTGACAGTACTTCCCTATAATCACAATTTGCCTTGGACAGATTAATGTAAATTCTTCCAGACTTTTTTCTGTGCATTTAGAAACATGAAGAATGTGACAAGGTTTAATTTACTTACATCACTTACCATGGATAGCCTCTCCTGTTGTATACGTTAAGGTCAAAAAAGCAGTGGTAAAGTATATTCAAATCTAACTCTCTTTTTATCAAAATTTACAGTTTCACTTAACCCTATTAATGAACATATTGCTTGATTTAAATATTAGAAAAATGTCCATTAATAGTATATTTACATTTTATTTTCAAGTTTTGAAATTAGTATACCTATAGCAGTGCACACTTGCACAAGTTATATGTCTTCTGAGATTTGCCTTTTTATGAACTTCACGAATTTTACTCTCAGTTTCTCTTTTTTAATGTGTATTTTAAAGGCCACATTTCATTAGCGGTCATATGTCTGTAGTGCTGTTCTTCAAGATAGAATAGAGAATTCGTGTAATGTGAAAAATATTAAGGCCAGATGTGGTGGCTCACTCCTAACACTTTGGGAGGGCCAAGGAAGGAGGATCACTTGAGCCTGGGAGTTTGAGGTTGCAGTGATCTATGGTGACGCCACTGCACTCTAGCCCAGGCAACAGTGAGACCCTATCTCAAAAAAAAAAAGAAAAAAAGGCAAGTATCTAAGAGCCCTCATAGTATTAGATTTGCAAACTTAAAAAGATTTATTAAATTTAGTCAAAAATAGGATATTTTGGCTTTTTTTCATTATCAATTTTTATTCCATTTTTTCCACTTTTATTTACTGTGTCATTTTCAAAATTATTTATTTTTTCTGCTCCTTTCTTTCTGTCCATCTTTCATCAGGGTATGTTGGTGTATAAAGGTGTCCCACATTTTTCCGTGACTTTATTCATATTTCTTTATTCTGTTTCCTTTTTATTTTTTGATCGTGTAATCTCTATAATTTCTTTCTCATTATTGATATTCTTTTTTTTTTTTTATTTTAAATTGAGACAGGGTCTTACTCTGTAGCCCAGTCTAGAGTGCAGTAGTGCTAATGTAGCTCACTGCAGCCTCAACCACCTGGGCTCAAGCAATCCTCCTGCCTAAGTCTCCCAAGTAGCTGGAAGTACAGGTGTGTGCCACCATGCCTGGCCAATGTTTTTATTATTTTTTGTAGAGACAGGGTCTTGCTATGTTGCCCAGGCTGGTCTCAAACTCCTGGCCTCAAGCAGTCATCCCGCTTCATCCTCCCAAAGTGCTGGGATTACAGACATAAGCCACTATACCTGGCAGATGTTCTCTTTTTGATGAGACATTGTCATTGTAGCTTTCTTCACTGCTTTAAGCATGATTTCCTTTTGTACTTTGAAAATATTTATAATGGCTCCTTTGAATTCTTTTTCTATTACATTTAATGTTTGGGCCCGCTCAAAACCAGTTTCTTTTGGCCACCTTTTTCCTATGTGTGGGTTACACTTTCTGTTTCTTCACATGTCTCATGATTTTTTGTTGAAAATTAGACATTTTAGGGAATATATATTATAGGAATTCTGGGTATTAATTTTCCTCCTGTGGGACTTGTTTTAATTGTTTGCTTGTTTATTTGTTTAGTGACCTGGCTAAACTATTTCGATGAAATCTATCTTCTCTTGCAGTATGAAGCCTTTGTCCTTCCTCAGAAAAACTCAGTCTTGGGTGTGCCTATTATGTTGGGAGGATGGTGGTTTTAGCAGGGCTCTCTTTGTCTCTTTCCCTGATCTCTCTCTGTAGCTCTCTGCTTCATTTGGTACCACACTCACCTAATTAGGCTCCACTAATTGCTGGCTGACTGCTCTATTTTCAACAGTGCCCTGGGACAAAAATTTCTCCACAGTCTGATCCAATTACATTTGTGCAGGTGTAGGCATTGAGGCCAGTCTTTGAAATTTGTTCTGAATCCAGGAGGGCTCTTCTTATTTGTCTCTTTGCCTGGTTCTTTCTTAAGAACTGGTTGGCTTACGTTTAGCTTATTGCTCTTAATTAAGAGGAGTTTATTTCAGGGGTGCCTTTTGGCTTGAACTTCCCCACTTTATTTATGTTTCAAATAAAGTCAGTTCCTTTGGGGAAAGCTTTAGAGCTCTCTTTTCCTATGGACTTCCTCTCCCTGGGCAAAATCTTTGAGCCACCTCCTGGGTGGGTGCCCAGCTGTGGAGGTAGCCGCTGTTCATTTTGGCTTGCTTTTCCATTGTGGACCCTCTGCTGTACTGATGAGCTGGGGCGCGGGAGATTGTACTTGGCAGAGTTCAGTGCCCCTGAGATAGAGAACCTCTGCCCGATGAGCTGGGGCTTGGTGGAGAAAGGGAGCCCAGGAACATTCTGCCACACTCATGTGGAGGGAGCCCTTTGTTCTTGGCTGCCCCCATCTGGAATGAAGTTTCCATCAAGCTGAGCTAGGGGTATGGAAGGGAGGAAGGAGATAGTGGCTCAAATGCCTTAGATGTTCTTGAATAAATATTTCCTCATTTGCTGTATGCCATTAGGACAATTTCCAGAGACCTTAAATGATTGATTTTTTTATAGTTCTCTCCAGTTTTGATTGTCTCACGAAGGAGTGGGTATCCAAGACCTTATGCTATCATCCTTTAAGTCTACCGTGTCTTTCTTTTTCTTTTTGAAGTTTGAATTGTGCTAAGCTATATATAACATAAAATTTATCATCTTAACGATTTTTAAGTCTACAGTGCAGTTGTTTTTAAGTATATTCACCTTGTTCTGCAACCAGTTTCCGGAACTTTTTCATATTGCAAAACTGAAACTCTGTAACTATTAAACATTAACTCCCCACATCTCCCTCCTCCACCATTCTACTTTTTGTCTCTATAAATTTGACTACTCTAGTTACTTCATCTAAGTGGAATGATACAATATTTGTTCTTTTGTGAGTGGTTTGTTTCACTTTGTGTAATGTCATCAAGGTTCATCTGTGTGGTAATATGTGTCAGAATTACCTGACACATGCTAATATTCCATTGTATATATACACCACATTTTAGTTATCCATTCATCTCTTTTTTTTTTCCATTCATCTCTTGATTGACACTTGGATTGCTTCTACCTTTTCACTATTGTGAATAATGCTGCTATGAACATGGATATACAGGCAATCTCTTTGAGACCTCGCTTTCAATTCTTTAGGGTATATACCCTGAAGTGGAATTGTTGGAGCATATAATAATTTTTTCTTTTCAGATGGGATCTCACTGTGTTGCCCAGGCTAGTCACAAACTCCTGGGCTCAAGCTATTCTCCCGCTTCTGCCCCCCAAGTAGCTGGGAATACAGGTGTGAGCCACCACTCTCAGCTAATAATACTACTTTTAATTTTTGAAGACCTATGATACTATTTTCCACAATGGCTACAATGTTTTATATTCCCATCAGCAATGCAAAAAGTTCCAGTTTCTCCACATCTTTGCCAACATTTGTTTTCTGTTTACTGATAATAGTTATCCTAATAGGTGTGAATTGTCTATCTCACTGTAGCTTAGCTTTGCATTTCCGTGAAGGTTAGTGAAGCATATTTTCATGTGCTTACTGGCCATTTGTAGATTTTGTTTGGAAAATTGTTTAAAACTTTTTTTAAATCTGTTTTCAGCTCAGATTTCTTTTATCCAAGATATTGGAAGGCTTCCTCTGAAGCGACACTTTGGAAGGTAAGCTGATCATCTTAATTTCTCCAAAGAGTTATCACTGAAATGTCTACTGAATATGTTCATTGTAAATTAATAAGTGTTATTTGTAAAATCCAAGAAATACATATTGTACCTAGAAATTAAAACCCATATAATTGTATTACAGACCCTTCATTTTATTAAATATAACAGCATATTTTCACTTATTCCCAATGGAATATACAAGACGAAATAGAATTGTGGAATCGCACAGGCAGAGGACTCTTTAAAATCCTGTAGTTCAACAAATCTTGTATGTCTATCAACACTCTTTCAGCTTTTCTGCCAAGAGGTGTTCTTAGCCTATGCTTGAAGACCTGCAGTGACCAGAAACTGCCTCAAAAGTAGCAGTGTTCTTTATATTTTCTTATTTTAGAAAATTCAGACAAAAAAATAGAGATATCGATATCTATACTGTTCATTTTATTGGAAAATAGCTTCTGGGCCAATACCAGTAACTAATACAAAGCCTATACTTCAGTTTAACTTAGCTCATTTGTGAGGTTGAATTAAGCACTCAGGCATTTTTATAAGGTTTTAAAAGGGCTTGCTTACTGGATGCATGGACAAAAGTAAATGATAGAAATGGCACCTATTACCTCTCCTACCTTTTCTCCTATTCCTAGTCCCAAATGGAAAACTCTTGTGTTCTGGCCTTTTCCACCTCTGTCCTGTCCTCATAGGTTCAATAAGACCTTTGTAGTGTTAATAGTTTCTGGGTAATGGCTTAGCTATGTGGAGCCTATCTTTCCTATCACAGAAAGACTATGATGGATGGACCTTGAAGCAGTATCCTGCTGGGATGTGATCTTTAGACCTCTAATAAACTTTACTTTTCTTCTCACATCTCTCTGAATCAAAGCAAGACTAGCTATCTTTGCTGGCTCCTTTCCCTTCCAAGATTATTACATGAAAATAAAGGAAGGAGAATTATCTTCTCTTGTCTTTTTCCTCCTCAGATATAATTAAATGAATGGGAGTCTTCACTGTTTTATTATTGTTTCAACTATGTGACCTGACTAAGGAGATTTGGGATGGCATATTTGTCAGTGCTATATATTACAATCACTGGTACTGTTATCTTTGAATAATGTTGACTGTTGAGCATATTTAACACGTTTGTTGTTGTTTTTTTTGTTTTGTTTTGTTTTTTTGAGACAGGTCTCACTGTGTTGCCTGGGGTAGAGTGCCGTGGCGTCATCCTAGCTCACAGCAACCTCAAACTCCTGGGCTC
>CAUYSK010055764.1:0-74234 GCA_963575035.1 Avahi laniger | reverse complement strand
ATGGTGGTGGGGGGATGGTGTGGGGTGATGGTGGTGGGGGGATGGTGTGGGGTGATGGTGGTGGGGTGATGGTGGTTGTGTGGGGTGATGGTGGTGGGGGGATGGTGTGGGGTGATGGTGGTGGGGTGATGGTGGTTGTGTGGGGTGATGGTGTGGGGTGATGGTGGTGGGGTGGTGGTGGTGGGCGTGTGTGGTGCGTATGTGGGGAGGGTGTGGGGACAGTGCTGTGTGGGAGTGATGGTCCTGGTATGGGTGATAGGAATTTGGTGATGATGGTGGTATTAATAATAGAGTGATGGTAATTGTATTAATACTAGTTTTCTGTTGCTATGTAACAAATTTCCACTATCTTAACAACTTAAAACAACACACATTAATTATCCCAGTTTCTGTAGGTCAGAAGTCTGGGTGGGCCCCTGTGCTAGGGGTCTCAGAATGCTGAGATCACAGTGCCAACTGGTTCGCACTCCTCCTCTGGGGAAGAATCTGTTTCCAAGCTCCTTCAGATGTTGGCAAATTCAGCTCCCTGTGGTTGGAGGCCAGAGGTCTCCATTTCCTTGCAGCTGTCAGCTGGGGGCTGCTCTGCTCCTAGAGGGTCCTGGCATCCCTCTCACGCTTTCCGTATTGCCCCCTCTGGCAATGGCAGGCTGAGTCCTTCTCACACTTCAAATCCCTCTGACTTCTGCCACATCTCTCTGACTCTACTGGAGAAATTTCCCCGCTTTTAGGTGCAGTGGTTCATGCCTGTAATCCCAGGATTTTGGGAGGCTGAGCTGAGAGCATCACTTGAGTCCAAGAGTTCAAGACCAGCGTGGGTAACATAGCAAGACCCCGTCTCTACAAAAAATTAGCCGGGTGTAGTGGTGTGCGCCTGTAGTCCCAGCTACTTGAGAGGCTGAGGCAGGAGGATCACCTGAGCCCAGGAGTTCGAGGCAGCAGTGAGCTGTGAACACGACACTGCCCTCCAGCCTGGGTGACAGAGTGAGACCCTATTTCAAAAAAGAAAAGAAAGTTCCCTGCTTTTAAGAGCTCATGTGATTAGATTAGGCCCACCTGGATAGAGCCTGGTACTCTGTTTTAAGGTCTACAACCTGGATTGCACCTGTAAGATGCTCTGCTGTGTAACGGATCCACAGGTTCTAGGGTTCCTGGGCATCTTCGGCAGGGGAGGGCCCTTCTGTAGTGATGGTGATGGTGATGGGGGTGCTGGTGATGGTGATGGTGGTGCTGGTGGTGCCTTAGACCCCCTTACTTTTGACAAAGGCATCCTTACCCTGCTGCCAGGCCAGGTGCCCACTGGCTCCGGGCTGGGTGTGACCCAGCCTGCAGAGGCAGCGCTAGAGGACATGTCTGGCCAGTGACGGCTGAGCGGCAGGTGGCAGCAGGGGGCGGGAGGGGGAAGCAGTGAAGGAAGGAATGAGGAAGGCGGCCAGACTTGTGACCTTCATCAATCCTTTTGTCCATCACCGTGACTCCCCAAGGTTGTTTATTACCTATTTATCTGCACACATCTGCCCCCTCCTGTTCTCCCAAACGTTCCGTAACCTCCCACGGACAGAGCTTGCTCTTAGTAGGGAGAAGAGGGTGTGTGTGGAGGATGTTATAGTTGCTGAGTGCTACTGGGGGCCGGGCATTTTTATATTTATTCTCTAACTGAGGTGTGCATCACCACGCCCATTTTACATATGAGGAAACTGAGGCACAGGTAAGTTACATGACTTGGCAAGTGCATGCAACCAGCAGGCTGCAAGCCAGGCCACAAACCTCGTGGTTTTTGTTCTGCAGCAGCATGCTGGTTTCCATCACAGGTGCTCAGCAGAGCCCAGCTCCTGGACTGACTGGTGGCAGGTAGGGGGAGCGTGCCCAAGGAGGGGCCTCACCGTTCCCCACTTCACGGCTCTTCCTAGCCCAGAGCTGGGACTCCAAGATAGAGCGAAAGGCAGGCGGTTGGCTACAAGATAACTCTATTCCTCTGTAACTGTCTGTCAGTGCATTTATTTGTTTCAGCCTGTTTCAGGTAGGTTTTCTCTGGATTTAATACTTGCAACAAACATCGTATTTGGCTGCAGGTCCTGGGAGAAAGATGGGAGGCAGGCTTAATCAGTCAATGTTATTCCAGCAGAAGGCTCTGTGTGTGTGTGTGACCCTGCTTCTGGCAGCTGCCACTCCGAGGCCGGCAGCACCGCAGGGCATGCTGAGCAGCTGCGATGGCTCTCCCGGGCTCCGCCGTCCCTCCCTTATCTGCAGGTCCCAGCCCAAGGCCCGTGTCCAGCACACTCCTTCTTCCCCTACCTTCAGAGAATGCAGACCTCCAACACGGCACAGCTACAGAACACTCTAGACCACCTTTTCCAACGAGGTGGTTTCAGATTTATATTAAAACTACTTTTTTTCAAGACTAGAGCCCTTGTTCCAAAAGATACACCACTGTGGTGATGGTTGAACACAATCATTAAATCGTACACTTTAAATGGGTGAACCATACGACATGTGAATTGCATCTCAATAAAACTGGGTTTTTTTTGTTTGTTTTTAAGACATTCCAACACAGGAGAGGCTGAAATTGGAGCTGTTGTGGTTGGATAGGAGGAGGTCACACTGGCCCTCTGCAGAGGCTGTTGGGTCTAAATGCCACTCATTTTATTACTGAGGAAACTGAGACCCAGAGGTGGAAGGTGGGTTGCCCAAGGTCATACTGTGCTCCCCTCTAAGCCAGGTCGCTTCTGGGGTAAGGGAAAGGAAGGAGAGGGGCAAGTGGCCCTCTAGACCTGGAGAAACCTAGAGAGGGGAGGAGGCAAAAAGAGACTCAGTATTAAGAACCCATGGTCTTGGAGATTTCTCAAGGGTGCTCTGTAGACTGAGGCCAAGGCTCCTGAGCATGAGTAGGGATGCTGTGCGGTTAGGGTGGGAGGAGAGTAGGCAGTGATGAGTTCTATGGAAACTATAGCCCCATGGCCTCCCCATCAGAGCCCAGCTCAGCCACACTCCTGAACTTGCATCTGGGGCAGTGGCCTTCAAGGGCTGGCCGAACTGGGGTTGAAAACTCTTGAAGATCCAGGATGTCAAGGCAGTTAAAGAGGCTGCCATGAGTGAGGCCATCCATCCATCCATCCATCCATCCAACACGTATTTATTGAGCCAGGTCTGCTATGTCCTGTGGCCCAGAGATCACTGGATACTAGAGAACAGGGCAAAATGCACTGATAAAAATAATGACTTTGGTCATATAAATTGCAACGATGCTGTTAACATCAGTGTGGTAGAGTAAATGTGACCACAGATTCTTTTCAAATTTTCCTTTCAAAAGATGAGGTCTTTTCCCCTGTCCCTTAGACTGGGCTGGCTTTGTGGCTTGCTTTGACCAAAGCATGTAGCAGGAATGATGCCCCTGGAGTCTAGGCCTCAAGGGTCCTTGCAGCTTCTGTTTGATCCTCTTGGAAATAGAGACCAAACCATGTAGAACTCTGAGATGAAAGACCATGGACAGAGAGGCCCAGCTGTTCCAGCAGAGCCCAGGCCCATACAACCTGCAGCTGAATGTAGCCTCTTGAGCAAGCCCAGGCTAGAGCTTCCCAGCCAGCCCACAAAATCATGACTAATACAGGCATGCCTCAGAGATATTGCAGGTTCGGTTCCAGACCACTATGATAAAGCTAATATTGCAATAAAACAAACCACACAAATGTTTTGATTTCCCAGTGCATATGAAAGTTATGCTTACACAGTAAGTTATGCTTACTGTGGTCTGTTAAATGTGCAACAGCATATGTCTAAAAATGTACATACTTTAATTTGAAAATGCTCTACTGCTAAAAAATGCTAATGATCATCTTCAGCAAGTCACACACTTTTTGCTGGTGGAGGGGCTTGCCTCCGTGTTGATGGCTCTGATCAGAGTGGTGGTTGCTGAAGGTTGGGGTGGCTGTGGGAATTTCTTAAAATAAGACGACAATGAAGTTTGCTGCATCTACTGACTCTTCCTTTTGTGAAAGATTTCTCTGTAGCATGTGGTGTCTGAGAGCATTTTACTCACAGTAGAACTTCTTTCAGAGTTGGAGTCAGTCCTCTCAAACCCCACTGCTGCTTTATCAACTCAGTTTATGGAATATTCTAGATCCTTTGTAGTCATTTCAGCAGTGTTCACAGCATCCTCACCAGGAGGAGGATTCCATCTCAAGAAACTACTTTCTTTGCTCATCCATAAGAAGCAACTTCTCATTGTTAAAATTTTGTCTTGAGATTACAGCAATTCAGTCCCATGTTGAGGCTCCATTTCTAATTCTAGTTCCTGTGCTATTTCCACATCTGTAGTTACTTCCTTCACTGAAGTCTTGAAGTGCTGAAAGTCACCCATGAGGGTTGGAATCAACTTCTTCCAAACTTCTGTTCGTGTTGATATTTTGACCTCCTCCCATGAATCATGAATGTTTGTAAAGGCATCTGGAAGGGGGAATCCCTTCAAGAATATTTTCAATTTACTTTTCCCAGATCCATCAGAGGAATCACTCTATCTATGGCAGCTATAGCCTCACAAAAATATATTTCTAAAATAATAAGACTTGAAAGTCAAAATTACTCCTTGATTGATAGGCTGCAGAATGGTGGTTGTGTTAGCTGGCATGAAAACAACATTAATATCCTTTTACATCTCCATCAAAGCTCTTGGATGACCAGATGCATTGTCAATGAGCAGTATTATTTTGTAAAGAATCTTTTTTATTCTGAGCAGTAGCTCTCAACAGTGGGCTTAAAATATTCAGTAAACCGTGCTGTAAATAGATGTGCTGTCATCCAGGCTTTGTAGTCATTTATAGAGCACAGGCAGAGTGGATTAGCATAATTATTAAGGGATCTATTAATAGGATTTCCAGAAAGGTCAATGAGCATTGGCTTCACTTTAAAGTTACCGGCTGCATTAGCCCCTAATACAAGAGTCAGCTTGTCCTTTGAAGCTTTGAAGCCAGGTATTATTGATTCCTCCCTAGCTATGAAAGTCCCAGATGGCATCTTCTTCCAATATAAGGCTATTCTGTCAACATTGAAAATCTGTTGTTTAGTGTAGCCACCTTCATCAGTTATCTTAGCTAGACCTTGCTGCAGCTGCTACATTAGCACTGGCTGCTTCACCTTGCACTTTTATGATACAGAGACAGCTTCTTAAACTTCATGAACCCACCTCTGGTAGCTTCATGCTTTACTTCTGCAGCCTCCTCACCTCTCTCAGTCTTCACAGAATTGGAGAGAATTAGGACCTTGCTCTGGCTTAGGCTTTGGCTTAAGGGAATGTCGTGGCTGACGTGATCTGTCCAGACCACTAAAACTTGCTGCATATCAGCAATAAGGCTGTTTTATTTCTTATCATTCGTGTGTTCACTGGAGTAGTTTTAACTTCTTTCAATACCTTTTCCTTTGCATTCACAACTTGGCTGACTGGTGCAAGAGGCCTAACTTTCACCTGATCTCAGCTTTTTTGACACACCTTCCTCAGTAAGCTTAATCATTTCTAGCTTTTGATTTAAAGTGAGAGACATGTAACCCTTCCTTTTACTTGAACACTTAGAGGCCGTTGTAAGGTTATTAACTGGCCTAACTTCAATATTGTTGTGTCTCAGGGAATGGGGAGGCCAGAGGAGAGGGAGAGAGACGGGGAACAGCCATTTGGTGGAGCGGTCACACAGCACTGATTAAGTTCACCATCTTATAGGGGTGTGGTTCATGGCATGGCACCCCAAAGCAATTACAATGTTGACAATTGACATCAAAGATCACTCATCGCAAATCAACATAACAGATATAAAAAAAAAGAAGAAGTTTGAAGTATAATAAGAATTACCGAAAGGTGCCACAGAGACATGAAGTGCAGCCGCCCCCCTCGGGGCCCTTACTGACCCTGCTGCAAGTGTGACAATGTGCACAGGGGACTGTTAGGAGCTGTAGAAGCTGCCCCAGGAGGGTCCTTGCTGGGGACCTTGCAGGAGGTGGCCCGGGAGGCAGAGCATTCTGGCTCTCCGGTCTGTGCTCTAGTTAGATCCCTCGGTCCAACTCTCTCCTACTCCCCACCCCCCCCAGCGCTGGGCTCACCCCCGGCCCCAGGGACATCTCATCTCGGCTCTGTGTTGACATGGAAACCCCCACAACAAGCTTTTGCTCTGGTTACCGCCAGGATCCCTCTGCCAGGTGGCCCTGTGTGTTCCTCCTCCCTTTGCCTGGAGTGCCCAAGCACATCTGATTCCATCGAATCCAATTTTCTCCCTCCCCATCAGGACCCCTACCCCTGGGGGCTTGAGCCAGGCCACATGATCAGCTGTTTCATTGAGGCTGCCCCCACTCACTGCTTCCTGACTCAAAGCAGAAGGGCTGCCTCCTCCAGAGCCAGGTGGGAAGAGGGGGCAGGGCGGGGAATTGCCCTGAGAAAAATGGTGCTTTGGTTGTCATGGCAACCGTTGCCAGGTGTCACCAGGAGCCCACACTGGAGCTTGACCTTCTCAGGAAGAAAGCAGGGTTCTAAGTGAGACTTGAACTCTTTCCCTGGGCTGAGTAGTCTGCCTCACTCACTCGTTCATTCATTCATTCAATAAACATTTGTCTAACAGCTTCCATGTACTGGGACTATTGTGCTTCTCTGGGAGCTCATAAATAAATCAGTCTCTGTCCATAAGGAGCTCAATATAATGGGAGCAAAAAAATGCAAATATAGGGTGATACTGGACTACATGAGGGCTATATTGAAAATGTACACAGGGCACTCTGAGACCAGGAGGGGGCACTTAAGCCTGTCTCAAGGGGGTGACATGGTGTTGAATATTTAAATATTTGAAGAGGGCCAACAACCAGGGAGAGGCCATGCAGCCTCTGGAAGTGCTCCTGCCAATTGCTGGAGGTGCAACGGCATGGAAATGTCAGGGTAAAAATAGTCTGGAAGATCCGTGGTACTGCGTACGTGCGAGGGGGCGGCACGGGGAAGGCTGGGAAGTTGAGCGGAGGTTGGCGCGCAGAGACGCGGGGGCTGCCTCCTGCAGACGGGTGGCTGCCGTGGGAATGTAGTGTGGGATGGCAGGCTGCGACTGGAGGCATCGGACACCCCCCGGTGGGTGGGTGGTCATGGCAGGTCAGTGGAGCCTGGAGTATCTTGTCAGGGAGGTGTTCGGGGTTTTGTGACCACTCGAATGCAATGGATTAAAAGAAATGGGAAGGCAATCCGGACTGACTTCCAGACTCCTCCTGGCCTGGGGCCAGGCAGGGCCAGTGGTGCAAAGAGCTGGAAGAAGGGGAGAGAGGGAAGAGGGCGGGGGCGGCAGAGCAGAGGAGGGTGGTGAGTTCAGTCTGGTCTCCTGGAGGAGCGGACAGCTATCGATCTGGAATGGCAGGTGCAGGTGCGAGGCTCAGGTGTGTGTGAGGGATGAGGCCGGGACCTTGGGACATCAGAGCGTCTGAAGGGTGAGCTGATGAAGGCTGAGAAAGAGCATTCCGAGAAGGGTGGGGAGCGGGGCGAACGGTGTCACAGGAGCCAGAGGGAGCAGGCTGCGGGATCAGATGCCGCAGAAAAGGCTGGTAGTGTGAGGGCTAAAAGGAGTACATTCGATGTGGCAATTAGAGAGCCCTTGGTGACTCCGCTGGAGAGCTTTCCGTGGAGCGGTGGAGGCAGAGGGCTGAGGAGTGCCGGGGGGAGTGAGCGCGGAGGCTGTGCCTCTTAACCTCTCCTTCAGGGCACTCAGTGGTGGCGGGGAGGAGAGACTGGCTGGGGAGGAGGGCAGGGCACTGAGGACTCCCAGCATGTGGGGAACCCGGACATTTCTGTCAGTGACGGAGAAGAAGCCATGGGGGGCGGTGCTGCGACACAGGGCTGTGAGGGTGGAGAGGTGGCCTGTGCTGCTGGCGCTCTGCACGTGCTGCCGTGGAGTCACATGCAAGGTGGGGGCAGTGTGGCACTTGCCTCCGGGAGTGACCTGGGCATGAAAAATAGACCATAGGTGGGGAGGGGAGGCAGGCAGGAGGAGGTGGTGGTATGGAAACAGAAGGGCCCCTGGTGCGTGCGGCTGTGTTCCTGTTTATGTCTGTGTCTATGTGTGTGTTCGGGGGTGGACAGGGATCTTACTGGAGATCTCCAGATATTGCTCCAAGCCTAGGTCATGGAGGATCAGAGGAGCCTGGAGTGTTTTGTTGGTAAGTTGCTCAGGTTTTTGCAACCGCTTGAATGCAATGGGTTGTGTGTGTCTACGGGTATATATCTGCAGGTCTCTGTGTCTGTGTGTGTATTTGTGTGGGTGCGTCTCTATGTATGTCTGTGTGGTTATGTCTGAGTATGTCTCCATGTGTGTCTCTGTCTGTGTGTTTGTGTATGTCTGTATGTGACTGAATGAGCATGTCTCAGAGTTGAAAAGACCCTGAGATATCATCTAGGCTAACATCACCCCAGTGGATCAAAAGAAGAAACCAGCCCCAGAGACATGCAAGGACTACTCAAGATCCCAGGGAATACAGGACAGAATCAGCTGGACCTTGGTGTCCAGATAGACTGTGCACATCTTGAACCTCCTGGATAGGAGACCATGGCACAGTTCTCTTCTGGAGAGGCCACCAGAGGCCTTGTGGCTTGCCGGCACCACGGGGGCTGGTGTGTTTCTCTCCCAGAACTTACTGGGTTATATAAAAAATTGTTCCCCAGTCTGAACCTGAAGGGCCAGCCCCCGATGGACCAAAGTCACCTGGGGACTTGTTTTCATTTTGCCCTTGGAAATGCCTGGCCTAAGAGGAGTGACCAGGTGCCCAGGGTCCCCACTGTGTAGCAGCTGAAGGCTGACTCCCCCCTGCCCGCCAGCCCAGGAAAGGAATCAGGTAATTGGAACCTCCCCGGAACCAAAGCCCACGTGTGACAAGCCTTGTGCCCACAGCAAGTCGGTCGATGCTGCTGTTACAGCGGGAATTTCATTTCCGCCTGGATATCTCATTTTGTCATCTAATTTAGTGAAAAATCAAGGTGATTTATAGGGAGCAAGCCTGCATTTGGTGTGATTTTCTCATCCAAAACATGAATTCCCTCATGCACCCTGCCCATCACTGCCCCGGCCTCATTCAATGGATGTCTGTGGATTCAGAAATAGGGCTGGGGGATTTGAAAGCACTAGCCCACCCTAACCTATTGCTGCTGAGATGGGCAACAGCCGATCCAAACTCCCCGAGGCTCTTTCTAAACGCTTAGCAGGAATGCCCCCTGCTGCAGCCTAAGCCAGCATGTGCTTGGGATAAATGGTACTTACTTCCCTCAGAGCAGCGCCGTCTAATAGAAATATAATGTGAGCCTCATACATGATTTAAAATTTTCTAATGGCCACATTTTAAAAAGTTAAAAGGAAGGGGTAGAATTACTTTTAATAATGTCTTTTATTTAGCCCAATATATCCAAAATAACGTTATCATTTCAACATGTAATAAATATAAAAAGTTATTAAGGAGATATTTTACATTCGTTTTTTTATACCAACTCTTGGAACTCCGACATGTATTTTACACTGATGGCCCTTCTCGGTTCAGACCTGCCACATTGCAGGTGCTCAATGGCTTGTGTGGCTGGTGGCTTCTGCATTGCACGTCACAGCCTTGGGGAACCTCTCTGGTGCTGCCAGCCACATGGAGCAAAGTTATTCTTTTATAAAATTTTGAGCTTAGAACTCTGGGCCTCAGTTTTCCCGTCTGTGGAATGAGGGTGATAGGCTCTGTGCATTTGACTTCCCAGGGGTGGGTTCAGGATCTCTCCAAGTCAAATGGCGACCCCATTTTCAGAGTTACTATTCTGAAAAATGGTAAAATTGGGTTACAAAATGGTGGACTGTGTTGAATGTTTGTATTTAACAAACTCGTGTCTTAAACATCCCCAAATGGCAACTTCGGTTTGTATCACCTCATTTGGGAACCAAAACTCTAAATGTGAGGCTACATCTAAACGTGAGGCCCTGGCCAAATGTCCTTCCTGCCCAAATGTCCTGTCTGCCACCCCTCTCCACTGCCCACTGTGATAGGCTCTTCATGTTTGAAACACAAATGTGCCTGTTCTTTGCAAACTGTGCACATGCTTGGGATGGGTGGGAGAGCTGGGGTCTTCACACCGAGCAAGGAAGAACCAAAGTGCTGGCGGTTTGCACCCGGGGAGTTTCCAGAACTCTGAAAGCATTGGAGAATGGGAAGGAGGGGCCTCTTGCACAGGGATCAAGTGTGTGTGTGCAGGGAGGGAAGGTCCTGCCCTTGTCCCAATAACAAATTTTTAGACAGTCGTGGCTCCTCAGGCCCATACCCCCAGCATGAGCAGAGTTGCCCTAAACCCTAAGCCCCGGCTATGGCTGGGCACCTCTCTCTCTCTCTCATATACACACATACACACACATGCGCGCGAGCGCACACACACACACACACACACACATACACACAGATTTAACTTGCTAACTTTTCCTGATGCCTAATCATGGCATGGTTTGTAGATGCTGCATGCCAGTCATTTGCAAGGAGAAATGGCTGTCTTTCCCCAGAATCACTCTAAGATTCATGAGGACAAAGAAGATGAATGAGTCCCTTCCCTGGGGATCATTTTGTCCCAGCCTCAATCTTCAGTCTTAACAAGATGCCGCCACTCAGTGCCATAGAAAGAGTATGAGATTTGAACGAAGAGACTCTGGTTCAGGGCTTGGCTTACTATAGAACAGGCTTGGGCAGGTTGCGCCAACTTTGTGGTCCTTGGTTTCTCCACTCTCATACTGTGTCGGCTCCGTGAGAGCAGGAACTCTGCTTAGCACAGTGTCTGCCATGTCGTAGTGACATAAGTACTATATTTGGAAAATGATTAAATGTATGCATCTGTAAAATGGGATGCATAATAATACCTGATTATTAGTTGATTGTTCTGGGAGCCAAATAAGGAACATACCACACATACACACACATACACACACACACACACACATCACCTTGCCCGGCCCCATCCATGCTAAAGGAAGAACTAATGGTTTACCTATTTAGAAACTTAAATTCAGAGAAACAGGGTGGTTGGAAACTGAACCAAGGAGTGTGTTTGTGTGTTTGGGGAAGGGTCTTCCCATGTGAGACACACTAAACACACTTGTGTTGGGATATTTGATATGTCCTACCTAGGAATTACTATTGGGCAATTGTAAAGTATGACAGTTCACGAAATCAGCACTGTCTTTTGGAGAGGGTTTTGGCAGCTACCTGAAAAGGGGAGGGGAGGAAAAAGACAGGGAAGCTGTGAAACCAGCCCTCAGACATATGTGGTCTAGAGGGAGGCAGGTGCAGTTTCGAAGCAGTGTTGAAGCAGAGAGGTGGCACAGAGCACTGGTCAGAGCATTGGACCAGGAGTTAGGGGACCTGAAACCTCACTGTAGCCCATCCGTGCACTCCAAGTGATATAGGGCAAGTCACTTCCCCTCTCTGGGCTGAGTCCCTTCGCCGTTAAGGTTGAAGTTGGGTGCCAGGTGATGTCTTCCAGCCCTTTGAGCACTACCTTGAGTTAAGTGTAGGTGGCTGGTCTCAGCGCTTCCAGCCTAGAACACAGCTGCTTTCTGAGCACTCTGCAGAGAAGCAATGCTGTGTGCTGGGCTGACAGGCCAGGAGAGTGAATTTTCATTCACTTTACAAGCACATTCACCTCCCCAGGGCAAGTAATTTAGCAACAGTGAAGATGCTGAGACTTGAGTTTGACAGAAGGTGAGTTCAAAGGCTCCCTAATGGGGCTCACCCTTCAATCTTGGAGTTGCCCTTCTTGAACTCCAGACTTAGGTTAGGAGACTTGAGCTCTCAAATCAATTTTGGTGCTGATTTCTCTGTCACTTCAGACTACTCCTTCCACTCTCTGGGCTCCAGTTGCCTTCCCCAAAATGATGTACTTGGCTTTGATCATTTCAAGGAGTCCTTCACACTGCGGTTCTCCACGTCATCTCCCTTCTCTAAGGCCAGGTCAAACCAGGACAGGGGTATCTGGCTGGTGGCCCACTCCTCCAGGCAGCCTGTTAGTCTCTGTGAAATATCACCACTGAATGGTCAGGTGTTTTTAGCTGTAGCAGTAACCTTGATCAAATCTCAAGCTATTCAGACATCGATTTGCAAAACAAACAAAAACAACTAAAGAAAAACAACCTGCAGCCCCACTCCCCCAACTTACTGAGTTCCTATGATATGCCAAGTACTCTAAATTTGCCCCCAGTAGACCACAGTTTGGCTCCTTTTTATCTTCGGGGTCTTGGCTTAGAGGTCTACCCTAATTACATTATTAAAAAATTTATACGTGTATCAAGACATCCCATTGTACCCCTTAAATACGCATAATGATTACGCACCAATAATAAATAAAAAATAAAAATGAAAAAAGTAAGTGAAATACCTTTAAAAATGAGAAAAGAAAGGCTCTTAGCTAAGAAAAACCTAAAATGTAGGTGATATGAGCCTCATTTTTCAGGTGAGGAGCCTGAAGATCAAAGTCATCATTTAAAACTCAAATTCGGTCATATTACTTCCCAGCTTACAAGTCAACAGCTTGCCATTGCACCTGGAAATGGATCTGCACACTGCTCCCCCTCCCCCTCCCCATCTCATTCTGCTCTGGGCCCTGCTTTCTGGGCTGCAGCCACCCTGGCCTCTGCCAGACCCTCGTGTGTGCACCGGACTCTTCCCATCCTGTGAACCTTTGCAATGCCAATGCTTCCTCCGGGAACTTCCCCAGCTCTCCAGCTGGATGGCTCCTTCAAATCCTTAAGACTTCAGCTTAAATGCCATCTCCTCAGAGAGGCCTCTTAGGAGAATCCTAAGTAATCCCCTTCTACCAATTAGTTTTTATCACGGCACCAATTGCATCCTTTACAGTATGTTTTATGACTTAAATTTCTCATTGAGTTGCCGGCTCATTCATTCTTGGTCTGTCTTTCCCACTTGACTGCAAGGTCCAGGGGAGCAGAAGCCATGATTGTTTCTTCACCCAGATGCACCTGGTGGATAACACAGTGCATGGTGTATGGACACATGGAAAGCAGACATGCATGAAGGGCCCCATGTTCCAAGCCCAGTAATGTAAACATCACTAAGATGAAGGCCCTTGCATTTGAATATCTCGTGATCTAATTAGGAAGCAGCACAAAGAGACAATCACAGTCAAGTGAGATCTTTTCTCCAGTAGATGTAAGCATGTGATCCTATGACATCAGGGTACACAGTTGCTAATCTGCAGGCACAGGCCCCTGCAGAGTGGTCAGGGAAGATTTCCCAGAAGAGATGATGTTTGGGCTAACATCTTGAAGACTAAGTAGAGATTTACCTGAGAGAGCACCAGGTCAAAGCATTCGAGTCAGGCAGATCTGTGTGAATGGTGGCCCAGAAGTGTGGGGAATAAGCAAAAATGGGCATTTGGGGGACAGCAAGTGTCTTTATGTGATGTGTACACAGTAGCTCCTGAGAAGGAACTTCAGGAGATAAGGCAGAAGAAGTCACCAGCTGTCCCAAGCTCCGGAGACTCAACATTACCCTGAAGATAACGGAGGAAGAGTCAGGCTTCTTCAGTAGAGAAATGACTGGATTTGAGTTTAACTTAGAAAAAAATTTTAATTATGAAAATAATACGTACTTGCTGCAGAAAAATTTGAAGATAATAGAAACAAATCAAGAAGCCGGCAATCTGTGGCCAGTATGCGGGGGAGCCACACCAGCAGCGTGTCTGGCACCAGGCCAGGGAAAGTGCTGGAGCAGGCTGGGACAGGAGGCAGAGAAGCCCTTTGTGAGCCTCACAGGAGCAAAGAGAGAGGGATCACAAGGGCCCTAACCTGGACAGAGGCCACGTAAATGAATGATGGAACCTTCCACGAAGACAAATCTCTCAGGCGAACACGGGCAGTGGGCAGTGGCCGAGGTGAAAGGGGATCATGCTCACACCCCCATCCCCTGAAAGGGAGCTGAGCACCTCGTGGGTCAGCATCATGCACACGCATGGGTGTTTGGTGGGCTCCTGCGAACACCTCCTGTGGTGCCCTAGCATGCCACAGGAACATAACCCACAGTAGCAGGGTGAAATGCAATGACCCTGGGAACTCTACCTCCCTATCCCTGTCCACCCCTTAAACTACCATGCTTAGGGTTAGCTATAAAGTATGGAGTCTTTCTCATGGGCAGAAATGCTCTGAGTGCCACAGGAGACCGAGAGGCCATCCTTGTGACCAGAAAGGCAGACCTAGAAGGGACTCTGGAAATCATCTAGCCCGATTCCCTTGTCAAAGCTTGGGCAAGAAGCTCACACCTTCTCCAAGTCTGGCACTGATTTAGTCTTCGTCATAACTATATACAGCAGGTATTGCTCTTACTTCTGTTTGACAGAAGGGGAAACTGAGGTTAGGAGAGATTAAGTATCTCATGTAGGGTCACAGAAAAGACCATGGCCTAGGTTCAAAGGCAGGCCTCTCTGACCCTACAGCTCAGGTCCATTCTACACCAGCACATTCCTCCTTCAGAGGAGAGAGCTGTAGCACAGGGGATGGGCTATGTCTTGTCTGAAGCAATTTGGTGGCAGAACAAGGACTACCAGCCAGTTCCCTTAACTCCCACTGCATATCGCTACTTCCGGGGCAGTTTCCAGCAGCGTCTACTATGTGTTTGGCTCTTCATTAAGTGATGGGTGGAGTGGTGGTGGTTGCAGAACTGTAAAAACCTGGTTCCCTAATCCCAGAGATCTTGTGATCTTCCTAGGGCCTCTCTGACTCTCCAAAGGTGGTGACAAAATGACTAATACAGACTAGCAGCCTTCATTTCTTTCCTTTCTCCCATTTCCCACACTCCACTCCTTCTCCTTGTACCAACTGGGCATCAGTGCTGAAGGATGAGAGATAAAAGTACTCCACAAAGTCTCATTCAAAGGGTCCCACTGTAACTGTTAATCAGAGTAGGAAGGAATAGATGAAGGAGATCTTTCAGGAAAGTGCACATTCAGACACTCAGACCACAGACACCAGCTTCTTTCTGTCTACCCTAGGGTCATGCATGAGATGGGCAACTGCTTGTTGGCTCCATTGAGATGCTGTTGCTATGGACATGGGCGGGAAAAGGAGGGCAGGGAGGACTGAAGTCAGACCAAGTGCCAGTGATGCAGAAACACACAGAGTTTGGGGCCAACGTCTGCTTAATGGGAAGACATGGGACAGGTCTGACTCCTGCTCCCTGTAGTTGAAGACAATGGGAGAAAAGAGCAGGGGTCTTGGACCCAGACAGACATGGGTTCAATTTATAGCACTGATAATAACTAGCTGTGGGACCTCGTGCAGTAATTTAACCTCTGAGTAATTTAACCTCACCTGTAAAGGAAAATATTGATATGAAAAGTATATGAAGGAAAACAGGCAAAACACCAAGCCTTGCTGGAGTTATCACATAACATGATAATGATGATGATGATGATGATAATGATTATGGGATGGTGGTGATGATGATGATGGTGATAAAGACTGATTACAGTCTGCACCTCCTCTTGGGTACCTTTGGCAAATGAAATCTCTCTGATTCTCACTAATGCTTTAGACTGCGACAGTCAAGAGATGGGTTGGGGGAGAGGAAGGGGGATGATTCATAAATATTTAGCTGCTACTCTGTGCCATCTACTACAGTAGGCTCATTTGCATTCTTTTTCTTCATTTTAATCCTCATAAGAATCCTTTGAAAAAATGTCTTATTATCCATATCTTATAAATGAGAAAGCCGAGGTCAAAGAGATAAGTGACTTACTCAAAAAAAAAAAAATCTCATAGCGATTAAGTCACAGAGCCAGGATTTGATCCCAAGACGACACGGCTCACTCTTTTATGAACTGGGTTTCTCATGAACTACTTGGGGTATGATTCCACAGCTTCTCAACCGTGAGTTTCTCTTTTGTACTGGAACATTTCTGGTTAAACTCTGACCCACAACTATCCCTGCAGGGGAACCTGAGCAGAAGTCCCAACAATTGTGCTTTTAAACTGTGTTGACTTACACAGGCATTATTCATTCCTTTTTGTTCTGTTATTGTTCAAAAATTCACCAGTGATCATCAAGCCAGACATTACTATTGGCTCTAAGGAAGGGAAGAAGAAAGACTCTAGTGAGATTAATGGTAGATAATAGCAATGTGTTTGCTTGATATGCTCTTTGTTAGATGTAAGTCATAGGTTTTATGGGGAGATATCAGTCAGTGTCCAGTGAAGAAAGAGAAACCATATCAGGTTTTTTTTATAGAAGAGAATTTGAGTCTAAAGAATTATTAATTAGGTATAATGAATTGTTAACTAGATAACTTAAAGGGCAAAGGGAAAACAATAAGTTATCATAAATATAGCTATGCCGGGAAGCAACCATCACCCCTAGGACTGGGAGAACAAAATTAAGATGTTGAAATTATTAAAATGTAAAAGTTTAAGGAAGAAACCCTAAAGAACAGAAATAAGCTCTCTGAGGAGGGGGTTCCTTCCCTGCTTGTGCTGACGGTTCTGAGAATGGACGAGAGAAGCTGTAGGATTGGGCCTTCTGAGAAAGGACCAGCTGATGCTGGCGTTTCTGAGAAAATACAATGAAGGGTGTCCTGAAATTGTTGGGAAAACCTGAAACCTGGATTCAACTGATGTTACTGGACTAGGCTACTACTGCGGGGGAGGAGCAAGACTGGGGCGATGCTGCCAGGAAGAGGAAGCAGACAGGATATTTGTAGGAAGCAAATTGGAAGAGAGTTTCTTCTTCTCCCCTCTACCTTGCAGCCTCCCTATGGTTCCCTCTATTGGAAAAGCTCAACAGTGGTCCAGCCGGCAAAACAGAAATGGGATGTGTAGAATCCTGTCACAGAACAGTGTATAGAAGTGTGGGTTTGGCGTTGACAGACAATTCTGAATAAGAATAGAGGCCAAAAATCTTGACTGACTTAGAGAAGGTTTCCTGGAAGGCATGGTATTATTTTCAGAGGAGGGTCTGAATCCTGAAGAATGTGAGTGGGACTGAGTCATAGGAGAAAAGGTTGATGGTGACCCAAGTTGTTTTAAGAAATGAAAAGTAATACCTGTAAAAAAAGACACACACAAGGAGTGAGGAAGGAAGGACACACGTAAGGAATAAATTTAACAAAGGAGGTGGAAGATCTGTAAATTAAAAGCTATAAAACATTGATGAAAAAAATTGAAAAAAACACAAATAAGTGGAAATATATCTCATGTTCATGGATTAGAAGAATTAGTATTATTAAAATGTCCATACTATCCAAAGTGATGCACAGATTCAATGCAATCGCTATCAAAATTCCAATGGTATTTTTCACAGAATTAGAAAAAACAATCCTAAAATTCACATGGAACCACAAAAGACCCGGAATAGCCAAATCGATCTAGAGCAAGAAATACAAAGCTGGAGGCTTCAGACTTCTTGATTTCAAGATATGCTATAAGGCTATGGTAACCCAAACAGCACAGTACTGGCATAAAAACAGGCACATAAACCAATGGTACAGAATAAAGAGCCTAGAAATAATAAATCCCTTATTTTCAGTTGATTGATCTTCAACAGAGGTGCCAAGAACACGTGATTGGGGAAAATAGTTTCTTCAGTGAATGGTTTTGGGAAAACAAATGGTGTTGGGAAAATCCATGTACAGAGGAATGAAATTGGACCCTTATCTCATACTGTATATAAAAATCTACTTGAAATTGATGAAAGAACTAAACATAAAACCAGAAGCTGTAAAACTGTTAGAAGAAAATACAGGAAAAAAGCTTCTGGATATTGGTCTAGGCAATGATTTTTTTTTGATATGATACCAAAAGCAAAGGCAACAAAAGCTAAAGTAGACAAATGGGATTGCATCAGACTAAAAGGCTTCCGCACAGCAAAGGAAACAATCAAGAGTGAAGAGACAACCTATAGAATAGGATAAAATATTTGCAAACCATACATCTAATAAGGGGTTAATATCCAAACTATGAAAGAACTCACACAACTTAATAGCAAAAAAACAAGTAACCTGATTAAAAATAGGCAAAGGAACTGAATGTGATGTTTTGTCAAAAAAAAAAACATACAAATGACCAATAGGTATATGAATAAATGCTCAGCATCACTAATCATCAGGAAATGCAAATCAAAACTGCAATGAAAGATCACTTCATTGCTATTCAAATGGATTTTATCTAAAAGATGAAAAATAACAGGTATTTGCAAGGATGTGGAGAAAAGGGAACTCTTGTACACTGTTGATGGGAATGTAAATTGATATAGCCATTATGGAAAATAGTATGGAGATTCCTCAAAAAAATTGAAAACGGAACTATTGTGTAATCCAACAATCCCACTTCTGGGTATATATCCCTCTAAAAAATGAAATCAGTATGTCGAAGAGATATCTGCACACCTATGCAGCATTATTCACAATAGCCAAGACACGAAATCAACCTAAGTTAATGTCAATCAATGGATGAATGGATAAAAAAAATGTGGTGTGTGTGTGTATATAATGAAATGTTATTTGGCCTTAAAAAAGGTAGGAAATCTTGCCATTTGAGACAACATGCATGAGCCTGGGGAACATTATACTAAGTGAAATAAGCCAGGCACAGAAAGACAAATACTGCATAATCTCACTTATATGTGAAATCTAAAAAAGTTGAACTCATAGAAATAGAGAATAGAATGGTTGTTTCCAGGGGCTAGAGGTGGGGGCAATGGAAAGGTAATAGTCAAAAGATAACAAGTTTCAGTTGTAAGATGCATATGTTCTGCTAATCTAATATAGTCAACATGATGACTATAGTTAATACTGTACTGTATGCTTGAAATTTGTTAAGAGAGTAGATCTTACCGTACACACAAAGAGTAACTGTGTGAGGTTATGGATATGTTAATTAGCTTGACTGCGATAATCATTTCACAAGGTACACATATATCAAAACATTACATTGTACACTATAAACACATGTAATTTTTGTCATTCCTCAATGAAGCTTAAATATAATAAAATAAAAAATAATTTTTTTTAAAAAGGCACACATGTGCACACACACAGGAAAGAGAGCGCAATTCATTATAGCAGGAGCCAGGGTATGTGCCGGGGAGCAGAGAGGAGATGAGATGCAGTAGGAGAGGGCAGGGGGGACTCTCAGTCTGCTACACTCTGGGTCTCAAGCCTTGAAGGTTAAGACATCAGGATTGGACTTTGTGGTGCGGACAGAAAAATGGCCTCATTTGCGCAGTTTTATCCTCCCAGTTGTCCTGTGAATAAGACATTATTGTCTCTATTTTCCAGATGAGGAAATTAAGACTCAGAGAGGTGAAATCTCCCTGCCATGGTGCACAACCCCAGCGGGAGCCATTGGCATTGGTGCCTGTGAGAATGGCACAGCCTAGTGTCGCGTGGGGCTTAGCGGGCAGGGCCATAGGTGCAGTCCTGGACTGAGACCGTACGGCTAGTAGACAGGCTGCTTACGGGGAGTGTGGAGTCCTTTGATACATCTCAGAATCTCTTTTGTTTTTCCAATGCTGGGAAAGATTCTATATATGAGAGTTGAAACACATATAGATCAACTCCTCAAGGGAGCAGTATTTGAAATCTCATCACAAGAAGCCGCATTTCTTCTGCACTGCCCCAATCCTTCAGGATGTTCGGATCAAATGGGCCAATGTTGGCATCAGTAAAACTTCAGTAAAATCGTCAGTTCTCCCACTCCAAAATCTGTGGGTGTCTGGAGTCAAGAGATTACTTAATCCCTTCTAGTGGGTTCAAAGTCAACAAGACCACTGGATCTTGAAGGACAGCTACTGATTTCTCGGCTTATTTGAGAGTTAGCAAAACTCAGTCCTTGGTGCTTGTTATAGCTAATTTCACACTTTGCTGTCGCTTGTTATTAGGCGAGAAAAAATACAGGCCCGCTAGCAAATTCTCATTTAAGGAGAAATAAAAAACATATTGGCCCTGGCTTCACTTAAGGAAAGAAGCAATTACTGAGTAGATATTGCTGAGTGTACCTCATGACCTAGGGCCCCAAGGAGGTATGGGACAGAGTGGTTGGGAAATTCCTCTGGCTTCATAGCACGGTGTGACTTCCGGTGGTCTACTTTGGCCACATCCACGTGATACCATGGCACCATGCATCATTCCGATGATGTCCAAAAGAACATTCTCCAAATCCCACGGCCAATCCATTGATGATTTACTCTATGGCTCTTCTTATAATTTGGGAAACTTATGCACAAGTCCGTGCTGGCAGCTCACATGTATTGAGCAATTTACAAGTAGCTATAGCAGCTTCGGGTCTGCTGGGGCCCAGAGCCCTGAGTGGGGCTGGAACATCAGACAGCTCTGTAATAGGCTCAAGCTGGCCCCGTCATTTGATGAAACATTTGCAAAGCAGGAGAGAACGAAGGTGTTAGGAACTTAATGTGATAAATGTCTTCAGTTTAGGGCACTGTGCTGGGCTCTAGAGATACACAGACAAATGAAACACGTTCGCCACTCTCCACGGTCCTCTAATCTGGCTGGGGAGACAGGTTGTATATAGAAAAAGATCCATCACTGTGGAAGGCAGACAAATGCCCAGTGAGAGGCAGAGAAAGTAAGTCCCTTTCAAACTGAAAAGGCCCATCCACAGCATCTACTCAGACTCCATCATTTTCAGAGGAGGAAACTGAAGATCAGAGAGGGATGTGCCTTGACCAAAATGAATGTCCACTGAGGAACAGAACAGACACTCGTCTCAAATATCATGGTTTGGTTCTCTCCAGTGTCCAGTAAGTGACACCAAACACATGCAGATGTATCAGTCTACGTAAATGCAATCAACCTCAATTTATACAGACAGAACATGTGGCTCGGAGAAGCTGAGTGGCTTGCCAGATTTTCACAGCTATTAACCCCAGAGCTGGAGCTTGAACCCAGAGTCTGTTCAACTCCAAAGCCCATGCTTTTGCCAGGTGTCTTGCTGATGGGTAGAGAGACCAAGTAAGGCTTCAAAGAAGAGGTGGCCTTTGTGTTGGCCCTTTAAGGAGAGAAAATAATAGCCCTGTGGCTATGGAGGGAAGAGCATGGCAGTGGCATGAAAGGAAACTGTCTTTAGGCCGGGGCTGCTGCTCTCTTTTGGACAAGTCGAGATGCTCTTTCTTAAATGGCCACCTAACTAAATCATCATCTGGACGTGAGCCACAAAACTGAAGCCATACCAAGTGGGGAAGAGAACCTCCTTATGACCAGCCCCTTATTACAGGGGTGGCCACCCATCTACCAGTGAAATTTCACTGCTTCGCCTGACTCTCGGGCTCCCTGGATTAAAGTGGTGGCCAGCTGTGGGCACTGGGGCATTGAGGCTGGGTGTGGTGACGGCCGTGACTAGTCCAAGAATTGTCTTGAGGTCAGTGGTTCTCAAACTTGACTATACTTTGAAATCATATGGGGATATTTAGAAAATACTGATGTCCAACTCCCACCCTAGGGATTCAGGACTGTGCTGTGCCCTGGGCATCAGGTGATTTTAGCATACAGCCAAGCTTTAAAACCACCGTTCTGGTGTGTACCCCTCACACAAGCTACATCGGCGGCTTTATATCCTGTGTATAGGTAGAGCTTGGCCTGCCTTAAAGCTGCCAGTACCCGGGCTTGCTGACTCTGGTCATTCATTTATTCATCAAATCTTGACTATGTGCTTATTACATCCCAAACACTAGGCACTGGGGATGTAGTCAGTGATGTGCTGGTAAATATTAACAAGCAGCTCAACAAAGCCTTGATTTGTAGTGTTTGCCGATTTCTCTGTTATAAATACTCCCACCATGGCTGATTTCAGGCTACCAACATGAAGTCACTGAACTTGGAGTTAGGAAGAAATGCAGGTCGTTGGCTCTCGTGGGCCAGTGTGAGCCAGCTCCAGCACATCCCTGAACAGAGTGATAACAAATTCACCCCGCACCCTTAAGGTAGGCAGAGCCTTGCTGGGAGAGGACAGATGTGCACAGTTAGCTGACATCCCAAATGAAGGGTGTGGGAGGGACAGAAGTACACTTAGCCTGACGGGTCATGGAGGCTGAGTTTTGAGGAATGAACAGTTGACCAGAGACAGACCTTCGAAATCAGTTCTCTCAGTTGCCTCCCTTTCGTTTTTCTCTGGTGGCCTCCAAGTGCTCATGATGTCAATGACAGTCAGCATCTGACCAGGCTGATCTAACTGGTGTTACGCACTGAGAAGTCATAATTCTGCCCGAGAGGAGAGAAGTCAGAATTTACTTAGCCCGTGAGGCATTAGATCAGTAATACACATGATTCCATTAGCTATTTTAAAGCGGTGTGGGTAACTTGTGGGTCTCTAGTTCAGATCCACTGACCCTGCCTAGTCCTGTCATGGTAGATGGTGAGAAACTGAGGCTCGGAGTTGTGAGTGGCTCCTTGAACCTGGCATGAGAAGGTTCACCCTGCCTCCCTGAGCAGTGTTCTTCCTGCTCGGCCACTGGGCCAATCTTAAAGATCAAATACCTCCTGAACAACATTTATTAATATACTAATATGAGGAACACCAGTTCATTTGCTTTGAACAAAAGGTTCTGTGCAGAAAGGAAATCCAATCTTGTGTCTAAATTGCTCCTAATAAGCCCGCAATTGGCAGCCCTAGTGATGATCCTCTCAGTCTATAATTGTATGAAAAATGGATGCATTCCCATAACCAAGAGGAAAGACCAAATCTGCACCCGCTCGCTAGTGGTTAGTAATCTCATTAAGTTATTAATGAAATTAGCAGAGCCTCCTGCCTTGGTTGGCAGGAAATGTCAGGTGAGGCTATTTTGTGGAGCACTGAGGAAGCCACTGGTGCACTCCCTTGGGAAATCCTTCCCATTGGATGATGGTCTCCCGGTGGCCAGACCCCACAGCTGGCTCTGCGCATCCTGCGTGTGGGATGCTCACATGCATAGCGACCCTTAATTCATGCAGAAGAAGTGGTGGCCAATTTAGGAGTGTGTGTGTGTGTGTGTGTGTGTGTGTGTGTGTGTGCGTGTACATGTAGCCAGTGGCGGCATGAGACCGGAGATCTGGAGTTAATGGTGCATTTGAGAGGCAGGGTGGTGTTGGAGAAAGAGTACTGGATTGGAAGTCAGAAATCCTGGGACTCCATCCTGGCTCTCCCCAGCTGGATGACTTTGCATGAGTCACTTCCCCTCTCTGATGTCTCTTCCTTATCATAAAAGCCAAAGAGAGCTTTGACTTAGATAAACCTATGAATCTTTTTTCTAGTTCCATGTGTGGTGGTTACTTGAAACTTGGTTCATAGAGGAAAAAAAAAAAAACGTTTTTCTTCTCACATGTCAACACTAAGCTTCACACTCATGAACTCATAAGAACACAGATTAATGTTTTTATTATAGTGGCCAACCCTGGTTAACTACAGCACAGACCACCCGTGTAAATTCAGTTCTTCCAGGGAAGCAATCCATTATCCCCTACTCTTCTTACCATAATGACCTCGAAATTTGGGGTTAAAATTTTTGGTAGAGTTACTTGTCTTTGAATTATCATCTTTGGACTACTCATTAAGTGTATGCTGTTATTCATAGTTCACTCATTTGAAAAATTTTTATGTGTGTTTTAATACTTTGGGAGAGATGTTAGTTAGTGGTTCCTCTGTTTCCTCTCGAACTCCTCTAGGCTAAATTAATCACTCCCTCCTTGGTGTGCCCTTCATGCCTCTCGTATAACTCTTGTCACATTGACTTTGCTTGGTTTTTCTATGTGTCTGTCCCTCCAAGAAATCCTGAGCCTTCCAGGGCAGGAGCTGCATCTTATTCATCTCCGGGTCTCCATTTCCACTGTGTCTGGCTCATAAATGTTTGTACAACTAAATTGAGTTGTGCTCCTTATGGGAAAACAGAGGACGCCAACTAACTTAAAATTCATCTTCAGTGCCTGTTGGTCTTTGACAGGACATTTTGCTCCAAAAGGTAATTGATCTCAACTGTGCTTATGCTTCAGCCATTTCCTCTAGTCCATTGCTCTCCAAATCTACAATATTAGCTCTGAGCCAGCCTGGAGACTCGGTCCCAATTGCCTGATGAACATTAAAAAAAAAAAGCTAGCATTTGTTGAGCATCTATCTGTTGCCAGAAAATTTTGTATGCTTCAATTCTTAAAGCAACCCTGTATTCATTTTTCTCTTTTTTACAGGTGAGGAAATGAAGGCTCAGAGAGGTCCTGAAACTTAGCCAGTCACACAGCTAGTGAGTGGCAGAGCTGGGATTTGAACCCAGGTCTATCTGGTTCTTTTAACCATATACTGCAGCTTCTCTGGATGTCAAGATGTAACTTCGAGCTCAACATACATCAAGTCAAATTCCCCACCTTCACCCCCAAACCAATGCCTGTTTCTCATCCCTGTGCATTCAGACACTAGGTCAGAGACAGTTTGGGCTGCTGTCTCTCACTCCCTCACCCAGTTGCTCACAAAGGCCTGACCCGCTGTCCTTGCCAATATCACCGGAAGTGCCTCTTCTCTCTTCCCCGCTGCTTCTTCCCTACGCTGGGCTCAGTCACCTCGTGCTTAGTTTACTGCAGACGTATCTTCCTTGGTCTCCAGGTCTCCCATCTGTCGTTTTAATTTGTCCTGCTCTCCCCTGTTAATACAAGTTTTTCTATATTTGAACATTTCATTTTCTTGATCAAAGTCTCTGCAGCGACACCTCTTTCAGAATTAAGCCTAAACTTCGAGAATGAGAAAAAAAAAATAGCAGCATCATCTGAGTCTTTCATAATGGGCTAGGGATTTTAACTGTGCTGTTCTTATTTAATCCTCAAAAGTAGGTCCTTTCTTTTCACTGCTGAGTGTAAACTCAGTTACCTGTGCAAGGTCATAGCTAGGAAGTGGTGGGTGTGGTCTTGGACCCAGGTGTGTCTACCACAGAAGGGCATATTCTTTGCACTTCCTCATATGCCTCCTCGCTTGATACTGAACAGCCCTCTGCGGTCTGGCCCTGGTCTCCTTTCTTACACTCTGCCCCCTACCCTCCTGGACGGGACAGTCCCCTGTTCTGTAAGCACCTGTGCATCCCTTGTCGTGCCATTCTTTTGGGACCTCTCACCTCCCCACCCTGGATGCCTGCTTTCTCCACCAAGCTTATGACCTACCCATGCTTGGATGCTTCAGTGACACTTCTGGTCCTCTCTGAGGCTTTTATCTTCTTCTCTAAGCTCAAAGAAATCTCTCTCTGCTCTTCTCATCATTCCTGCTCATTTTACCCTTCACTGGTGTTGCTCTGTTTAACGTCACATCTCACTAGCAAGAGAAAGGGCGTCGAGTTCAGACAGACAGGGAGTCTGCTTTAGGTGGAGTTCCCCAGAAGCAGTCTCTGCAGTGAGAATTCCTGTCTCGGTGATTTATTAAGAAGGAATCCGAGGAGAAACCAATAAGGAAGTGGGCTGGTGGGCAGGGCAGAGAAGGGCAAGAAGCCAAGCAAGGGAAAAATGTGGGGCAAAGGTCTGGCTCAGCCTGGCCCGGCAGGGAGCTTGGCTTTTGTCTCTGCTGCAGGGGGAGGCTGCTGGAGGTTGCTTAGACTGGTAGTTGTCTAAGGATCGCAGGGTCAGGGGAGGGTACCTAAACTCCCAGGTCCTATAGCTCTCTGGGAGCAATGGCAAAATGGATCTAGTGACCACAGGGCAGGCCTCTAAGAGTAATATCAGGAACAGATCATTAGATTAGAAACAAAAAACAGACCAAAACTACAACCGATGGAGGAAAGGCACACAAAATGTTAAAGAGCACTGGCAGCAACTTGGAGGAACATGGACAACATTGGTTAGGGTCTGCATCCCTGTTTTACAAGTTTCTTAATCCCTTAGGCTCTCAGTTCCTCCATCTGTGAAATGGGATTAATACCTACTTCATGATAGGATAAAGCAACTGACACATAGTAATCACTCAATAAATGTTAGTGGCTTCCTTGGAAAGGGCTTCTAACTTCGCGTGTGTGTGCATGTATACCACGCCATACCGCGGTATACCATGCCGAACTGCGCTACGCCATTGCATTTCGAAACACCCTATATTCCTTCTGTCTCGGGTCCTTTGCACATGCTCTCCCTCCCACTCCCCTTCTTGCCTAATGTGCTCTTATTATCCTTTAAAATCCCACTTCGGACGCCACTTCTTTTAAGGGAGTTTTCTTTAATTCCCGGGTTAGAGCATCTTCCTCCCTGCCTCTCTCATGAATTATACGCTGTCACAGAACCTTGAACATTATTTCTTGAAACACTTACCACTTTATTATTCTAAATAGATCTGTGTTATTATTTGTTAAAATAAGTCTCATCTGCATTAGAAGACATGGTCTTTTTGATCATGTTATTTCTGGAGCCTAATGACGTCTTGAAGGAAGAGATGCATGAATGAAACACGAGCGAACACAAACAATAAGTCCGGCGGGACCCTCTGGGCTGCTATGTGGCACATCCACATAGCAGGTGCTCAGTAAACACCTTCTGGTTGGTTGCTTAGTTGGTTGGTTCATTGGTTGGTTAATGGATTAAAGGATACTGGAATGGGACTCCTAGGCCTGCGTCCTAGTCCAGGTTTCTTACCAAAAGCTGGGGGGCCTGAGGATGGGGGTGCTGGAGTTGGCACTCAGAGCACCGGGGCATAGCGAGGTGCGCATGGGAGCAGCTGGCTGGTTCAGGACTGAGTCTTGCTTGACTCCTCTTTTTCCTTGATTCCACAGCACAAGGAGCTCCGCCGCTCCACAGCTGGGTGGCCCTGGGCAAGTCAATGTGCTGTATAACTTCTTGGTTGCCTCGGCTTCCTCATCTGCAAAGTGAGGCCCACGGGGTTTCCGGAATTAAGAAACTTACTGCATGCAGAGTGTTTAGAATAATGATTGGCGTCTAGTAAAATCTCAACAAGCACTGGCCAGTATTGCCGCTGTGCCGCCAGTGAGGGAGGCTCTCTGGGCAGATGCACACCTCCCAATCCCCGATTCTGCACTAGGCATTTGCCCAGTGCCAGTTTGTGGGCTTTGCCACACCACGGGTGTCGTGCAGAGCGAGTGAGCTTTAGAGCATAGCAGACCTTTACCCAAATCCCAGGTCCATAAGCTACTTAATCTCTCAAGACTTGGGTTCTCATTTGTATAATGGGGGATTAAGACTCACTTCGGAGGATTACTTTGAGGGTTAAATATGCATTCGTGGAGCACCTATGGCTTGCAGGGCAGGTGTGAACCTGGTGTCTCTTTGCTGGGAGCATCTCAGGCAGCGAGCGTCCCTCCCGGCACATTGTTCTCACGGAATTAAAGATGAATTTCTGCTGTGGGTAATAAACTTATGGAATTCATCACCCTAGGACTGGCAGGGGATGAATATGAATAGGCCTGGAAGGATTTAGAGAAATGGATGAAGACCGGATCCTCGGTGAATTACGACAGCAGCCATTTCCTAGAAAATGGAATTTGGGAATTGTGGTCATGCTGAGATGCTCTGCAGGAAAAGAAATAAGAAAGAAATAGGTCCTGTGGTTACAAACCGTTGGGGAGTTAGGCTTACTATAATCCACTCCTGCTAAGAACTTGACATTGGACATTTGTTCAATTGCTGATTTCTGCAAATATTTAGAGTACTTGCTACATGCCCGGTACTATTCCAGGTGCTGGTGATACTGCAGTGAAATAAATACTCCTGCTCTCGTGGAGCTTACAGTCTGGTGGGGAACGCAAACAGTAAGCAATAAACATAATAAATTGTGAAATTGTATGGTGTGTTCGAAGGTGAAAGTACTGTGAAAACAAGAAAAAAGATCAAATAAATTAAAGGAGATTGCAAACGCCAGGGACAAGAGGGGCGGGTTGTGATACCCCATAGGGTAGTCAGAGAAGTCTCATCTAGAAGGTGGCATTTGACCAAAGAAGGAGGCAAGGGAGTTAGACAATTAGTTGTTGGAAAAAGAATGCTTCAGGCAGAGGAAATACCCAGGGTGAAGGCTATGAGGCTGAGCAGTGCCTATCTGGTCTTCCCAGAGAAGGCCTGTGTGCCCAGAGGTGGGGAGAAGGAAGGAGTGGGTCCTGGGGGCCCTTTCAGCCACTGTAAATGCTTCTACATCACCAGCTTCAGACAGAGGAGCAACAAGAGCTGACTCATACAATATAAAGGCACTGAGAAGTCCTGCATGCTCCTTTAACTTAACCCACATCCTCCCAAAAGTATTTGATCATGGAGCTCCCTTTGTTTCCTGAAAATCCTCTTAACATCCTTATACATCTTTCACCCCATCCTCTTCCTTGGAGTTTCAGATACTCATTAAATTGAATGTAATATTACCCCAAACATTTCACCTCTAGAAACTTTTATTTTCCCTTAATGACTTGTTAACATCTTGCTTAGCCAGTATTCTAAAATCTTTCTACTCAAAGTGCGACCTGTGGGCCAGCCACATCAGCCTCACCTGGGGGCAGAATCAGGCCCACCCTGAACACCCTGATGACACGGTAAAGTTTCTGCGAACACCAACGTTACAAAGTGTTGTTCCACGGGGACACATGCCGACAGATGCTGGGTTAGAAAGCATCGTGTGTGAGGGTAGGGATTGGCCGGGGAGAAGAATTTGAAGGGAAGTTACAGCACTTTACATACAGCCTTTGCCCAGTGGCCCTCTGCAGTGTGGACTATCCGGGCGTTCCTGGATCCGACTGAACCGAATGTTCTCCTTGCATCCCTCCCTGCCTTCAGTCGCTCATTGTGGCTGGAGGCCTTTATTAAAATTCTCCTGGCACCTGTTCAGAGGAAGCGCCCCATATGTTTGTCGCCCACCTCTGTATTCACCCTGCTTATCATAGTCCCCAAACGACACTTCACCCTGCTTATCATAGTCCCCAAACGACACTTTTCCGCAGCCTTTTAGAATGTCTCTCCTTTTGGTGTCTGGAGTTTCTGGCTCCCTGCAGGAAGACACACAGATGCTAAGGGACAGGGACGGTGCTGATGAGCTGGGAGGAGGTCAGGGTTAGAGAGGTGATCCATGCCTTCTCCTTCGTCCTCCATTCCTGTGCTCAAAAACACCCCTTTCTATTCTCCTTGTCTTCCCTTCATCCACCTCCTCTCAGGAGCCGGCTGTAGTGACAAGTGTACATGCCTTGCTTGGGGTCAAATGGACTGGCATTTCCATCTCGGCTTTATTATTTCCATCACCAGCTTAGACAGATGAGTGACAAGGTCTGACTCACACAGTGTTGTAAAGGCACTGAGAAGTCCTGCACTTGGACTGTCCTGTTCTTAGAGTCTCTTTCCCCTAGTTGTAAACGAGATGTACCAGTGTCTTCCTTGCTGGGTGGTTGTGAGGACTACGTGAGAAAATCCTGGGAAATTCCCTCTTCATTATTTTATGTGCCAAGGACCTTTGGATCCTAGACAAGAGACTCTAATAATAGAAACTAGTATGCCTAAAAATTGCTTGCACGATGTAGGTGTGTGTGATGGCTTGGGATAGAACAGAGTGAAATTTCTGGGCATGTGTGGTAGCACGTGTTAAGAAACACAGATTCCTTGATCACCTCATAGACAGGGGACACACTGGGCCTCCCGCCTAGGCCGGTCAATAGAGTAGCAGCAAGCCCCCCAGCTTTGCTGCTTTGGCTGTGCCTACTGGGGCTGGTGAGAGAAACGCGATCTCTTCCCCGGGAGGAGAAAGAGCGGCATCTGCAGGTGCCCACAGGCCGCCAAGGTGAGCGTCCACTGCCCCGTGGACGAGGGCTGACTAATCCTCACTGAGCATGACCGCGGCCCGGGAGGGGCTACTGGGAAGGAAGCCCGTGCGTTTGCTCTGAGTGTGTGCGCCTAGATGTTCCTTATTATTAGAAACCAAAATAGAAAAAACAGAAACATGAAGAGATCTGAAAACCAAAACAAGTGACGGCAGTCGGGAACATACAGCATGGAAACGCGCTGCCAGGCCCAAGCTTGCCGTCGTACGCAGAGGATTTCTCAGCCTCGTCGGTGCTGCCATTCGGGGTCGGATAGTTCTTTGTCGTGCGAGGCCGTCCTATGCGTTGCGGGCGTTTAGCAGCATCCCTGGCCTCTATGCACCAGATGCCAGCAGCACAAATCCCAAGTCGTAACTATCAAAAATACCTCCAGGCTTCGACAAATGTTTCCTGGGGGGACGTGATTGCCCCCAGTTGAGAACCACTGACAGAGACAGTACTCAGCAAGTGGCCCCTGTCTCCTCAATCCAGAAACCAAGCAAAATGCCGCAAGAGCGGCTCATGAGTTTGGACGGCCCGCTTCCCCCTCCTGTCTCCTCCCGGGACGCTGGCAGCAGGCAGCGGCCACAGGAACTCTAGGAGAACGTCGGTATTCTGAGATGTGGCCTCGGTGGCAGGGCTCTGCTCGCCTGCTGTTTTTCTAGCCCCATATCTGGTTCCTAAAGCCCAGACACCATCAGAACTGGGGCCAGGATGGCTCACTGGGCCCCTCACTGATTGAAAACGGTCCTGGGCATTTCAGCTGCTGGGAACATTCCATTTCACATTGATTTATTATTATATTTTTAAAGACACTGAGATTTAAGACTCATCCAGGAGTCTCAGCTCGCCAAGACATAATTAGGAGAAAATGACAGAGGTAGTAAATATATAATTAACTCTTTTCTTAATGCTTTTTGCTGGCATTCTTAATCTATCCACACAGCCTGGGAAACCAGTTCTCTAGAATCTCCAGGCAGCTAGAGACCAATTACCATCATGTGTGCGTATTATGTTTTTGAATAACCCGTATACTTGTTTGTGCATAGCAAGTTAAGCGGAGAGCTGCGAAGATAAACATGAGTACACACACACTCACAGCTCTTCCGATTGGCTGGTTGGCTTACTCACTGGTTCATTGATTCGACGAAGATTTAGTGCGCACCTGCTGACCTACTGTGTGTGAGGCACCATGCTGTTTCTACCCTGCTAAAATCTGCCCCTAACTAGAAGACTTTGAGTTCTTGTGTATGTATACGTGCATGTGATATCAGGGAACTCTGTACGTGTGTGTGCACACACATGTACATTGAGGTTCAACGAGATCAAGTAACTTGCCCAAAGTCACACAGCTATTAAGTAATGAAAGTGGTATTTGATCCCAGGTCTGTCTGATTTTCACTACCATATACAATTTCCTCTCAAAGTATGCTTCCCAGAGGAGATGACAGTTGAGCTGAATCTTGAAAGGTAAGTTGGAATTTACCAGGTCAACATGATGGGAAATAGCTGATGCAAAGCCTGGTGGAGCCCAAAAACTCAAGTGCAGAGAGATCCCCAGGTACCTTGGGAGGAGCTGGAGAGGACAATGTGGGCAGCACCCAGCTCATGGAGGGTCTTGTTACAAAAACCACAGCAAAGTTTGGTGCTGGGCTTACCCGGATGTGAATCTCCCTCTTCCAGGAGCCAAGGCAGGTCCCACTTGGAGCTGCAGCCTCTGGCCAGGCCCAGTAACATAAGTTACAAGGTGACCCCCAGGCCCATTAAGAAACCAGGCAGCACTTGATTTCACCCAGTAACTGTCTCCAGCCTTCTCTTGCCCAGGAAGCAGGGACCAGTTAATTGCAGGGTGATCGCCATGTTCTTGCGGAGCATTTAATGTAGCATGTAATTGCAGGGTAAATAAATACAGAGCTATTTCCAGCTCTCAGCCCAGTGCTGCAAGCCTGGTGGTAATTATGGCTGGGGATGGGCTTGGTGCAGTCTCTAAGCAGTGGCTCCAGGCCTGAACTGGGTCAGCCCTCAAGCACACCCTGTCTGCTCCCCGGAGAACAAGGATCCGGATCTGTCCACGCTTCCTGTTCACTCAGGTGCTTGGGGTCTTGGCTGGCTGCCCTGGACTCCCCAGTCCTCTAGCCCACAGCTGCATCTTGGGGCCCCAAGACTCTCTAATGGTAGCGGTTAAGATGTCTGCTTGGAATCAGATGGAACTGGGTTTGTATCAAGGTTCTGCCACTTACTGGCTGTGTGATCTTGGACAATTTCTTGTACTTCTCTGAGCCTCAGATTCTTTATCTATAACATGGGAATAAAAATAATACATATGTCATAAAGTTGTGAGGATTAAATGAAATAATGCATGTGAAATGCTGAGTATGGTGCCTGGCCCAGGGTAAGTACTAGATGTTATCTAATCTTCCCTCTTTCCCTTCCTCCCTCCCTCCCTTCCCTCCTTCATTCGGCAACTGTGCGAAAGAGGAAAGAACACACATTTTGGAGCACGGCAGACCTGGGTTTAAGTCTCGGCTGCACCAATTCCTTGCTGTTTTGTCTTGAACAGTTATTTAACTTCTCGTGGCCTCAGTTTTCTCATCTGTTAGGTGGGAACGGTACCACTCACTTCACCAAGTTACTGTGAAGATCAGGTGAGACTTCAGCCTTAAATGTTTTTTTGCACACTGTGGCCAGGCAAAACTGAAAACTTCCTGCTCAGAGTTTAACCCTGTGTCACAGGTTGGGTGTCCAGGAAGGAGGCTCTGAAGTGGAGATTCACTCGCAGTGGGTTATTAGGAAGAACTCCCAAGTGATGCTTGTGGAAGGGAAGGGAGAAAGTAGCATCGGGCAGAGGGAGAAGTCTAGCCGTGATGCAATTTTTTTTTTCTTTCTTTTTTGAAACAGAATCTCTGTCACCTCGGCTAGAGTGCAGTGGCATCATCATAGCTCACAGCAACCTCAGACTCCTGGGCTCAAATGATCCTCCTGCCTCAGTCTCCCGAGTAGCTGGGACTACAGGCGAGCACCATCACACCCAGCTAATTTTTCCATTTTTAGTAGAGATGGGGTTTCAATCTTGCTCAGGCTGGTCTTGAACTCCTGAGCTTAGGCAATCCTCTCACCTCGGCCTCCCAGAGCGCTAGGATTGCAGGCGTGAGCTGCGACACAGTCTTAATGGACACCTTAGCCAGTGCTGTGGGAGAAATGAACATAGACGGAGCCTTCAGAGTTGTGCCAAATTGGGGCAAGGGGTTCAGGCCTCAATATCGTTCCATAGACCAGTCACTGGGTGTGACCCACGCTGCACAGAGGACACAATCTCGAGCAAGACAGCTTTGTGCAGCTGAGGCAGATCCCACAGGGAGCTGACAGCTGAGGGCTTTCTGCAGGCAGTCCCCCAGCAGGTAGGGGGGTAGGCCCTTCTTCCCAGAAGAGGGATCTGGGAAGCACATCACGGCATCCAGCACCACCTCTCCCTCCACCTACCCAGCTTTTCAGAGCAGCTCTCCTGTTCCTATGATCTCACCCTCTCCCTGCCTTCCCATCGCCATGTTTTATGGCCCATTCTTCTCCTCCTTCCCACTCTCCCTTCTCCTTCTGGCCCACTGAGTCATTTCTGGATGTTCTGATCCCACCTGGGAAAGTTCTTGCTCTATTTGTAAAGGCTGATCTTGGCCAAGTGGCAGGGACGGAGACACAAAGGCCAGCCCACTTCCCACGCGCAGCCCCGCCTGCGCTCTGCCTGTCCTTGGGCTCTCGCGTCTGAAAACACATACCTGGCTGTCAGGGGAGGTGTGCCCTTCCGTCCCCCTCCCGGCACCTATCTGCCTCTGCGTTCGTGGATCTAGCCTCTAATGCTTGTCCCGGTGTCCTTGTGTTTGTGTCTCTATCTTGTATTATTAATATTATTTTCCTATTATCTGCCTTGGCTTGAAGCCCGCACCCCTGGCTGCTGCTGTCTGAGAATCTACCAAGCTTTCCTCAGCTGGAGCTCAGCCCAGGGGACCAGGGATATTAAGTGGCCTGGACACTTGCCGTCACTGTATCCAGTGGACACAGAAGAGGGGAGGCCTCACAGGTACAGGGAGAGTGAGTTACTTTGGGCCATGGGCCATTCGAGATAGACTGAGTTCCCGGAGTTCTTCATTATTGAAGGTGTGTAAGCAAAACTGGAGGCCTCTGTGAAGACAGGAATGTGGTTTAGACCTTGCAGGTCAAGGGTTGGCCATTTCTAAGCTATGTCACCTTGAGTAATGACCTTGGCATTCCTGAGATTGCACTTGCACGTTGGCCCACGTGGCTCACCTAGCTCTGCAGAAGTGCTATTAGGAGGGAGACATGAGAAAGTTCTTGTAGAAGGGGTGGATTTTTGTATCTTTTTCTTACACACAGAGTCTTTGTATCTCCTCTTACCCCAAGCAGAGCCCGCCCTGGCGCCTGAGGAGGTCGTATGCAAGGGGGGGCTGGTGCGTGTCGTCTGGGGGTGATGACTCTTCTTGACTCCTGAAGGGCCTCTGTGCATGGGGGGTCAGAGAGAGCCACTCCTAGGCTTGGTGGAGCTCTGCCGAGTGGAGGGGAGGAAGGCGGCATCTCTGATGGCCTCACTCCCTGGCTGTGAGCCTCCCTGACCCCCCACTAGGCCCAGGGCAGCAGCGGCACCAGGCCTTGGGCAAGAAGGAAGGCAGGAGAGAGACAGGCAGGTAGCGTGGATGGTCACTCTTGTGCCCCTAAGACTGCATCAGGCCAGGGTCGCCATGCTGATGCGCTGGCACAATGGCCTGGGCACAAGCTTCAGGGGGCCTTGCCTTCATGTCCCCTGCTGCCCACCTTCCTTTGGGTACTTGCAGCCGTCCTCTGGTCCTGGGTCGTGGGGGAAGCAACTTCGGGGGGAGGCCCCCAGGGCCAGCTGGGAGAGGGCTGACCTGAGCCCCTAAGTGTGGTCTGTAAAACAGCTCTTCTAGAAGCTGTCACCAGCGTGACACAACAGGCTGTCCCCACCCCCCTTCTGTACACACCCCAGCCCTTTCATGGTAATGTTTCTCCTGTAAAAACTCCCTTAGGTGTCTATTCTGCTTTGATTTTACCTGCGACCCTTGTTTAGAAGCCCTCCCCAGCCATGCACACCAGGACTCCCAGGGCGGGGGGTCGGACCCCTGCCGCTGTCTCCCACCCACACCCCAGGCCCTGCCTGTCTCTCCCACCCCTCCCTGCTGTCCACGGCAGGGTTGGTGGCATCTGAAAGGAGCCAGCCCGGAGTAGGGGGCCAGAGCCACCCTCAGTCTGGCCGGGACTCTCCCAGCACACATGAGCATGGGTGTCTGGCACAGGTGCTGTCAGAGGAGTAAGCTGTGAGATATGAATAGGACCCGCCCCGCAGACCCCCACCCGGCCCTCAGCTGGCTGTGAGCACTCGGTGTGTGGCAGGCACAGTTCCAGGCTCTTCATAGAAAAGTGACCTGTGCCTTGGAGGCTGTCTTGTCCTCATACTGAAGGTGAGGAAACTGAAGGCTAGAGACAGGGCGGGGCGAGAGAGGCAGGCTGGATCTGGACAAGGCAGTGTGGCCCCAATGGGTGGCCGCCCTGGACTGCCTCCCAGTGCTGCAGTGTGAGAGGCTCTGGCCACCTTCTCCATGGGGCCCTGGGTTCCCATCTCTCTGACCCCATTCCACAGCCTCCCCTCTGCCTTCGTGTCTCTGTGCCCACGTGTCTGTCTCTCCCTCGCACTGCTCTCCCTCCCTGCCGTCTCTGCACTCGCACCTCTCTGTCTCTGGGCCTTCCTGGCACTTTCATCTCTTTTGAAATCTTCTCTCTCCTGAGTACCTGCAGCTTTAAAAAGAGCCCTGATTTTTCTGGAACTTTCATGGTTAACATAGAAGGAGGTGGCAGAGGGAAGAAGGTTCCAGGTCATACTAGATTCCAGAAAGTTCTCCTCTAATTCTGCCTCTCCCTGTGCAATAAGTCAGGTGACTGTTTGCCTTCAATAGAACACATCTTCCTGAAAAGCTTGAAATCACTGGGGCAGAAATTCAGGTAAATGAGGCTCTAATAGCTCAAGCCCGAGCGTGATAATGGGGCGGACACGTCCAGCAGGGAAGTTCGCAGAGCCCTGCCAGTGCCGGCACACTCACCCATCAAACCCGGGAAAGATTCGGGACCACTGTGGTCTCAGCCCTGAGCTCACTCGTGTGCTACCCTGGCAGGACTCAGGGCACCAGGACTCTGCGTCCCATGACTCATAGGTGACAGTAAGATGGTAGCCCAGGACTTCCATACCACACCATGATGCCATGAGCTGGCAAGGCCAGTTGAACCTATGGGCCAGGCAGGCAGCTGATGATACTGTGCTTCCGGGACCAAGAAGCCCCACAGGCCCCCAGTCCCTCTCCAGCCTGCTCGTGGAGATGCAGGAGTCCTGGAACCGGGAAGGATCAGTGTCACGAGGCCATTGTGGGAGTGAGGCTGACAAGGTGACCTGTTACCCTCAGGTGCGGTCGACAGACACCAGAGCTTCCCCTGAGCACGGATTCTACTGGGGCCGGAGGGGGAGGGGGGAGAATTAACAAAAGGGTGTAGGATGCAGGGACGTGGGAAAGGATACCTCTTAGGGCAGGGCCCCAAAGGGGAAGATCCTATAGACAAACGCCATGGATATCCGGGGTAGAGAAACCATATCGTCCAGCCAAGCACCGTGCCTGGCTCATAGTAGGTGTCAAGAAATAATTGTTGGATAGATAAATAAAGGAATGTGATATCTAGACATGGAGTTTATACCCAGCTTTCTGTGTTTCTTTATGCTGGTGAACTTGAACTATTTCCCTCTCTGAGCTTTGATTTTCAGTTTGTTGCAAAATGAGAACACGGCAACCTCCCTATCCCATACCATTGGACCACCGCGGGCAGAGGTGCCTCGAAAGTGACACACACTGCGCAGACACAGGGAAGTTTCATTATTCAACGCTTTCCCTCCAGCCACCCCTGGGGTCGGCCCCCAGTATCCGTCATCAATATCTAGTGCTTTCCAGCAATTACTCTAGGTTAATTGGCTCCGGCAGCGCAGTCCATAGGAAATGCCCCTGGCAGAATTGACAAGCCCTCTTCTCGCCACGCGGAGTATCTCTCTGGATGAAGTGTGCCTAATGCTGCCGTTTGCTAGACAGGGGATAAAGGCGGCAGGGCCAGAATGCAGCTGCACGTCATTTGTATCAGAAATACCAGGGGCCAGCTGCCGGGCGGTGATGAAATTCCAGCAAGCCTTGTTGACATTCCAGCGGCATCGCCACAGCGAGGTTAAATTATAAGTTGATGATGACAAGCAGACGCACAGGAAAATGTCAAAATTAGCATGGCTGAGCGCAGGCACCCTCCTCCCTCCATCCTCGCTTTTGGCACAGCCACTCTTCCCTCCCCTGCCCGCCCCCGCCCCCAGGACCCCCTAATCTCATGATCTGGTTTTTAAGGATGTTGTAGCAAGGGCAAGTTTGTCCTGGTGGCATCCACTTTCTGTCTTACTTACCTTTCTCCTTGGGCCGCCTGATGGAGTGAGAACAAAGCAGCCTGCTGATGAGTCCGTGACCTTGGACAAGTCGCTGACCCTCCGTGAGCCTCTGTTTGCTCATCCGTGCCTGGAGGATAATGACACCTTTCTCCTGGAGTGGCTGCGCACCTGATGAGCTCACAAACGTGCCTCCCCGGGCACGGGGCTCAACAACGTCACTTTCCTCCCCTTCCCTTGCCTTCCTCCTTGGGCCCACCTGGGTCAGAAGAGAGTGTTGGGAGGACAGAGCACAGGCAGGGAGGAGAAGCAGGCTGGGCTCATACCAGGAGCCCATGTAAACCCAGGGTCGAACATGGGAGCAGGCCTGGGAAGGTTACTGGGGGGCTGGGGACACGAGGTGCGAATCTGGACGTGCAGCTGGACTCATGATGTGAGATTGCAGAAACCAAGCGGAGGCGTTTCACAAGCAGAAGTCCGAGACCGAATTCAACCAAGTCCCATCCGTACCATTTCAAAGCATCTCTGCGTGAACCCTGTCATTTTAAACTCGCTCGACAGTTACTTATTTACAGATGATGCAAGAAGGACCATCCAGTTTGGGGTATAAAGAAGTTTAAAAAGGAGAGGTGTGAAGATTGGCAGAAGGTCAGAGAGATCGCAGGTGGAGGAGGCCGTTGGATGGTTAGAGATTTTGGGAGTACAGAAAAGAATTTTGCGAAAACTTCAACATGGTTAACATCGAGGGAGAGATTGAAATCTCTGAGGGTGAAATGCAGGGTAAGCAGCCCAGGAGGCGAAGAACAGGCCTTGAGGGATGTCTTCCTTCAATGAGCAGGAGAGGAAGGGGAGCCGGAGGAGAGACGTGGAGAAGGGAGCATCAGAGATTTGGAGACAGACTGTGACAGGGCAGTCCTGTAGGGGCCGAACCCGCACGAGAGAAATTATTGATGGGACCAGAGCAGAGAGATGGGATGGATTGAGGTCTCTGGCTGAGTCAAACAGATTTTGGTGGGCTTGCCTGCAACTCTTTTTCTATTTATGACCTTGATTCCATAGGGGCGTGTGTTATTAAATCCAAAAAATTGATGTGTCAAATTGATTTTTAGGTCCTAGCCCACTGAGACTTGTCAGCATTTTTTCTTTTCTCTTCTCTTCTTTGGCTCTGACTTTCTTAGCAAACAGATCATGACTTTGGGTTTCCTTAGATGAAAGTGGTTCAGATTGCAGAGGCTGGACCAGGATAAAGGGTTGAAAGAGGGGTGAGGAAGATGAGGGAGAAGAATGAGCTTCGGTGCCCTGGAAGAAGACTGGGCTGGGATCACCCCCTAGGAGGCCCCACCCTTTATACTGGCTGTGATCCCTGCTTCATAACCCCATATCGGCAAAGGGGTTCCCATCCCGGGAAGGGGGACAGGATCCAGAGGGAAGAACAGGAGACAGTATTAGTTAGAATTAGTGAGCAAAACCAGCCATGGTCCACTTCCAAGCATTATTTCATACATTCATTCTTGCAACACATGTTTAGTGAGCACCTACCAAGTGCCGGTTGCTGTTCTGGGCACTAAGAATACAACAGTGAATAAAGCAGACACAAATGCCTGCCCTCATGGAACTTATGTTCTAGTGGGGAGAGATGTCCAGTGCAAAAATTAATAGTAAATTAGACAGAACCATGTAGAGAGAGCCCTCTCTCTATGGATGGTGGATAGATGGGTTCCACTCACTTTCTATTCTAGGGGCACTCAGCTCCGGTCAGCTTCTGGCAACAGAGAAGCTGGCTGGACTGGCCTGAGTCCCCCGCCCACCTATCAGACAGCATACCTTGATGGGTACTGCCGTTCAGACTGCATGCCACTGGATGGAGGGTGGCTGCCCAGGGGAAAATCCAGGCATGGGGGCGGTGTCAGGCAGGCACAGATAACTGACATGTTTGCACACACATGCATGCGCAGTGGCTGCTGGAGAAACGCACAGGAGAGAAGGGAGCTCAGAGATCTTTAAATCTTTCCCCTTCCCTTTGCAGCTAGAGATGCAGAGACACAGGAATTGGGAGGGAATTACTCAAGGCCATCCATTTATGAAAGAGGAACTTTGGGACTGGACCGCAGGCTCCCGACTGCCCATACAGACTGCTTCCCACTTCCCTGTGCTCCCCAGAGAGCACAGGATGTCCGAGGAGAGAGGAACCTAAGGAAGCATCTCATGGAATCTGCCCATTTTTCAGATGGAGAAACTGAAGCCAGGAAGAGGAATGAGAGAGTAGGGAGTAGGGGTCAGTAAAAGGTAGTCTTGTCTCTGCAGGAGATTTTGAAGGACACAGTAGAAGGGGGAAAATCCAGGCGGGAGGACAATGCCCAGAGATGTCTTAAGCAAATATTATATTTAGAGCTCTCCTGAGGCAAGGAGAAGGGGCCTGGCAAAGTATCCCAGAGGCTCAATGCAGCCAAATAGGCCCATTTGGGTGTCACTTGCTCCAGAGGAAACGCCCCAAGGATCACAGCAAACACGCTTATCTAGAGGAGGTCCTGTCTGCAATCCGGACCAAAGCCTATTTGCTTTGATAAGCCTGTGTGTACACGTGGGGCTGCGCCTCACGCCCCGTGGCAGCCGGGTCGGGCGAGCAAGCGGGACCAAGTCACTGCTCTCTGTCTATATGTTCAGGAGGTCGCGTGATTCAAAGTCAAATACAGCCCGGAGTAGAGGCAGAGCTGCAGAGCTCCATTTATGTGAACACTGTAATTGAAAATTAGAGTGCTCCTGCCCACCCGGTCTTCACTCTGGAATTTGCACCCTGCCCTGCTGGGCAGCAAGAAAAGCCCTCAATTGCCCAAGTCCGGGCCATTCCTGCAGGGAGGAGTGTGGCCTGGCCATTCTGTACAGCTTCCACCCTCTGCCCCCATCACCAAACAGCCGCTCGCCTCCACCTGCCCCTGAAGAGAAAACCAGGGCCCACGCGCCTGTTTTGGTGTCTCGACTGGCTCATGCTGGCTGCTCTCTCTGGGTCCTGGATCCTGGATCCTTGGCTTTTAGTATCCGCTTCTGATCCCTTCCATTGAACAACCCCTGGCCCTCCTTTCGTAGCTTCCGGGACTTGGGCTACAACTCAGTGCTGAGCTCTGCGCTTTCTGCCAATCCCTGCTGAGAAGGTCTCTGTCCCCAGCTTTAAGCCCAGACACTCCTGTGGCCACACCCAAGAGAGGATGCAGAGATTCGGAGCATCTCTTGTGGGGCACGAGCTCTCCTCTCTCTGTGGCAGTGCTGCGGTCAGGGCTGGCCCCAGGCATGCGCTGGCCACTTAACCCGGGTTAATTCTGTCTGGCCATCCCTTCTCCAAACTAAATCCCTAGTTTGTGCAAGAGGAAACTGTGACCCAGAGAGGGAGGAAGCTTGGTAAGGCTTGTCTGCATTCTGCTTTCCTTCCGTGCTAGCTGGCTAGGACCCTTTCATCATCCACGGTGGGGCTCAGGTCCCGCTGTGTGTTATGATAGCTAAAGCTTGCGACTGTTAACACGCTTATTCTTTATCAAAACTGACCTTTCCTGTGTTCCCTTCTGGAGGATTAGCCGTATGGCAGGAGCTAGTCTTACAAACTAATCCCTGGTAAGGCCTGTTGGCTGATCACAGACACCTAATTGAGCTTTTCACGCCTAAGCTTGAGAGAGTGGAAGGTATACATTTCAGGCAATAAAGAAGTTGCAGGATTTTTTTTTTTCCAGAAAAGAAATGCTTTTTGGTGTTCTTCAAATCATGCTGTGTAGTCAGGAACCACTTGGGCCGGACCTGTCCCACATGAAGAATTAGGAGGCCATTAATCTAAGCCTAGAGATCATGGTAGCTCTGGGCAACTTCAGTCTATTGTTTTTAAAGAATGAGAAACCACCCTTTTAGAGTTTAGAGCCCATAGAAATACTGATTGCAAGTCTTTTTCTGTCCTCCCTGGGTTTCTGCCAAGGATTCAGTAAACCAATCAAGCATCAAATGTGCATTGATCACCTCCCGTGGGTCAAGGTCTTCGCTGGGACCTTTGGGGAGATTCAAACATGGACAAGGTGTGACTCTTTGCCCTTCAGACACCTGGTAGCATGGTTGGTAAATAAGATGTATAATGCTGATGACAATGCTTATAATATTAGCTAATGTTTGTAAATCTGTGGTTTATAGGAGTTTCCAACATTGTTAGACTTTTGAGCTCCGCTCCGCCTCTGTAAGGAGGAGGTGGTCATACCACTGGCCCCCACCTTGTTGGTAGGATCCCCTGAGGTCACAGATGGGAAAGCGCTTGGTGACTCTGTGAACCCTGAGCCTGGTGGACATTATTGTTATTTCCATTGTTTTGCTCAGTCTTGGGGCAAATTATTACTAATATCAGTGGGATCACAGCTCTTATTTACATAAAGATGGGCCAAAAATTTCAAACCCTTCTCCCTCTCCCAGTTAAACCAGGAATGCAGGTTGCTCTAAAAACATCACAAGATCTGGGTCTGAAGTCCAAGTTGGAGTCCCAGCTCTGAGTAGTCTTATTTAAGCCCCTTAATTTATTTGGGTTATAATTTTTTCACAAATACAGATGAGGCAGGTAGATTCATAGATAGAAAACTTCCTCATTCTCTGTGTTTGTGTGTCCTTACATGCATGAGGGCATGGCCCGGCACAACCTGGCATTTCTGGAGAGGTCATTCCAGGCAGTCCCTGACTGCTTCTTCCTCTCTCTTACCTCCAGGGGAATTTTAATTATACACGCGAATGCAGGGCAGGGACAGGGATTCCCAAACTATCACTTGCAGGAGCTGGGATATGAGTGTGCATGTGTGTACACTTGTGTGTGTGTGTGTGTGTGTGTGTGTGCATGTGTGTGAAATGGTCTCCTTGCAACCTTTAGACTTGCCAGGGCTCATCCCTAGGTACCAAATGTTCTCTCTCAAGCCTCCTGAAGGTTGCAGCGGGGGCCAGGCAGGGAGGCACAGGTTTCTCTGCTCCTGTTCGCTGCTTTATCTTGTTGCGACCAGGTAGGCTGCTGCATTGACAAGCCGGAAAACAAAGGCAGGAGAGGGGGCGTGCTGGCAGCGCGGCTGGCCTGGAGCCCCACGGCCCGGCTGTGGATTCTGTGCTCAGCCAGTGTCTGTGTTTGGCTGTGAATCATCTCCGCCAGAAGACTGCGTGCCACTGTGTGCCCTTTGAGTGGGATGTGCATCGCGCAGGCATCCTGGAGGGAAGCATAAAGACGGGGGAGTAGAGGGGGCAGACCGGGGAAGAAACACAGCCTGTTAGGCCTGAGCCCGGGTTCTCAGATTTGATAGACAGCGGGTACAGCAAAGGAGGCGGCCACCTCCTTTGCTCCACTGACGGGCGACCAGTCTGCTGGCGGCACGCCCGACCCAGGACACCTGGGTTTGTCCCGAGCATCAGTCCTGTCCTGTTGGGAGAGGGGGTCTCAGGCCCTCCCCTTTCACCAGGTGCCACCTGGAGTAATGAAAAGAGAAGGAGTCTGGGGTCCGGCAGCCCGGACTCCTTTCCCTGCTGGCGCGACACGTGCTCACTCCCGGCAGGGGTGGGGAACCTGCAGCCCTGGGGCCACCTGTGGCCTTCTGGATCCTTGAGTGCGGCCTTTTGGCTGAATCCAAATTTTACAGAACAAATCCTTTTAATAAAGGGATTTGTTAATAGAGGGATTTGTTCTGTGAAGGGGATTAGGTCTTGGGGATCTGGAGGGCCACGTGTGGCCTTGAGGCCGCAGGTTCCCCGGATTGCACAGTTCCACTGAGCACTTACGACTTTTGATGAAAACTCCTCGTTTGGTTAGACATAAGTCTCCCTGGTTCTGTCCTCGGGGCTGGTCCCATAAGGCCTCTCTGCTTCTGGGACCCAGACTGCGGTGGGGGCTGCCAGAGCAGAAGCTACGTAACTTCCCTGTCTTAGTGCTCCCTGAGGTCCCCTGAGCAAGCCACCGCTGCTGCTTAACCTTTCCGACCTATGGCTCAGGGCTCTGCTCAGCGAGGAGCAGCGTGTCTCACAGCAGGGCACAGGTGCCACTGTCTCTGGGGTGCGTTCCAGGCTCCACAACTATCTGAGCAGAGACTAAGCAGACCCGTGCCCTGGTCAAGATGTGTCCATAGCTCAGGAAGTCTAGGTGGGGCCCTGCCAGTGCTTAGACATTGAGGAAAGGTATCGGTCTACCCCACTGGTTCTCAACTGGGGGTGGCTTTGACAGCCGGGGGACATTTGGCAATGCCTGGAGACAAATTTGGTTGTCATAATGGGAGGCGCTACTGGCATCTGGCGGGTAGAGTCCAGGGATGCTGCTAAATAGCCTACAATCCACAGAACATCGCTTTACAATGAAGAATTAACCAGCCCCAAACGTCAATAGCGTCGAGACTGAGAAACGCGGAGCTAAGCCTCAGAACCGCGGAGCAAACAGGCGAGTTGAGATCAATAGAGCTTTGCACTGCCGGGGCCCTCATGGCGCTGGCAGCTGTGCGGTGCCCGGGCGCTTGGACCACAGGTTACCAGGGGCTCTTTCCTTTCCCTCTTCCCCCTGCCCTCGCCCCAGCCCAGCACAGAAATTTGCCTATCACACCCAGTGGGGCAAGTGGCATTGGCACCTCACCCGCATCCCCCGATGGCATCTGACAGCAATCATCTGCGACTCTACTCCTCTGCCCGCAAGCAGGACAGAGCAGAAGTGCCCTGGAGTTCTCGTCCCCGAGTGGCCCTCAGCCATCAGTGATGGCAGTTGAAGGATGCAAGCAGCTTCCTGCCTCTCAGGTGAGACAACCTGCAGCAGGTTGTAAGTATTTTCCAGAGGCCCCAGGGGGACCGAGCCTCGATTGTTCCCAGTGTTAATGGGCTCATTAGCGCACCCTGCGCTGCTTCCTGCCCTCCCCATTCTCACTTCCCAAAGCCTCTGCTGACGCTACTTGGAACCACCTCGAAGATAGGCTGCTTCATTCCTTGCGTCCATGTCTGCGTCTGGGGCAGCCCCACCTGAGACAAAGCCGTAGCCACGTGCCTGAAGGAGCTAACGCTGCCTGCACTTGGGTTTACCCATCTCACGTTGATTCATCCATCCATTCACCCATTCGTCAGTCCACAGCATTTATTGAGCATCGACTACATGCCAGGAATTGAGGATTTCATACCCATTTAGAGATGGGGAAACTGAGTCCCCAAGATAGACATCCACTTGCTCAAAGTCAAAAAGTAAAGGACCCAAACTAGAATACAAAGTCAAACTCCCAAATGCGTGTTGTGCCTGTTATACTCACTGGTTGTTTGTCAACTGGGCCATGCCCAGAATTACCTAGTTTTATATAAATACAGATGTCTGAGCCCCACTCCAGAATGAATTACTATCTCTGGGAGTGGGGCCCATGCCTCTGTGTTTTTTATAGCCCCTCTTAAAGTTCACCCCCACCCCTACACACACTGCCTGACGGGCGAGCACTGACTCCAGCGTGCAGAGAGGGAGAAAGTCTCCCCTATCATTAGGGCTGAAACCGAAGGCTGACCGGACATCGTCATCTGTCACCACCCCCCGAGCCCCGAGAGAAGTTGGCACCCTGTGGGGCAGACCGACTCCCTCTTGTTGACTTAACATCCTTGCCGAATCATCTTGCCAGATTTCACCTAGACAGGCTGTGCCGTGGTTTTCGCTGCTTGTTTTGCGGCTGGGGTTTCCTGTCTTGCCATACGGTGAGAGCCGGCAAGACACGGCGCTAATGGGGCTGCGTGCTGGCAGATGGGCCCTGGCCAGCCCAGAAGTCCAACCACGCGGAGGCCCCCAACTCTGCTCTCACCTCCACTTGCCCCCTGGAAGGCTCAGAGATCAAGGTATTTTGGGCTAAATATAGAGGCAGGCCTCCCCTCTCCCCGATCTCTCCGGGCTTTCCACGTGATGATTTGATTGCTCCTGCAATCTGTTCTGTTTCTCCCTTGCAGCGCGGGGAAGGCAGCAGCCACAGCCCATGGTGAGAGGCTGCTTTCCGAGCGAGGAACAGCTTTCAAGAGGAAGAAGGAAGCTTCAGGTCCCAGAACACACTTACAGTTGGGCTTTATTTTTAGAGGTCTCGGCTGAGACTCTGTCCCCTGTTGAGGGCTCACCAGACTCTGGAGTGGGAGGGGGACACCGTTTTATTCTGATCGGTGCAGCAGGAAGGGCACTGGACTTCAAGTCAGACAGACTCGTGAGAACATCGTTTAGCCTCAGGACAGGAAATGCCGCCCACTTTGGCAAGGTGGGGATGAGGAGGAAGGGAAGAAACTATAGTATACGGCACAGGGTAAGGCTGCAGTGTGGGTCTGCCACGCAGTGGGTCCTCAGCACCACATGGCTGTTGGCAAGAGTCCTGGGCTCATTAGCTGTCTGGCCTTGGTGTCCGCATCTGTAAAATGGGGACAGTAACAGCACCTGCTTCCAGGCCCGGCTGCATAGTTTGCAGGCCCAGGGCAAAATGAAAACGTGATGCCCCTAGTTCAAAAATTGTGAAGCGTTTCCACACAGTGACAGCAGAGCAATAAACAGGCGTGGCAGCCTCCTGAGTGCGGGACCCTGTGTGACGACACGGCCTTCGTGTCCTGTCTACTGCACAGGGGTGTGGCGAGGAGCTAACGAGGCGCTGTGTGTCAAGTGCTTATGACATGGTAGCCTTGATTACTATTGCTAATTAAGCGGGAGATATACTGTGGGAGCAGCAAGCTACCCATCTTGCTGTGACACACATTAGAGGGAGAAATAAACAGAGACCAGATTTCATAGCATTTCCAATGGCAGGCTATAGAGCTGGGACTTTATAAGGTAACAGTGGGGAATTGTAAAGACTGTTCGGCCATCTTCAAAGTGGTGTTTAAGAATTCTAATCAGGGCCGGGCGTGGTGGCTCTGTCTGTAATCCTAGCACTCTGGGAGGCTGAGGTGGGAGGATCACTTGAGGTCAGGAGTTTAAGACCAGCCTGAGCAAGAGGGAGACGCCCGTCTCTACTTAAAATAGAAAAATTAGCTGCGTGTGGTGGCGTGTGCCTATAGTCCCAGCTAGTTGGGAGGCTGAGGCAGGATCGCTTGAGTCCAGAAGTTTGAGGTTGCAGTGAGCTATGATGATGCCACTGCACTCTACCTGAGGCGACAGAGTGAGACTCTGTCTCAAAAAAAAAAAAAAATACTAATCAGAAGATTGTGTAGGGAATGGGGAATGGGAGATTGCAGAAGGGGTATTGCTTGAATATGAGTGTCTAGGGAGAGAAAAGAAATAGAAACACCTAAGACATCACTCCTGGGTGACCAGAAGGCCACTATTCATAAAAGCAGGGAACCAGGAAAAGGGGAGTTGGGCTGGGGGGAGTTGCTTTTGGCCACTTTTGGAACATGAGATGTCAGTGGGACCACCGTGGGTGGCTGTAAGACAGGCTTTAGAAACTGGGGTGTAGAACTCAGACTGGGCCAGGGTGAAGACTTGCCGGTGTGGGGGGCTGGTCATGGAGACCTGGGTGCAAATGCCTGATGTACGAGAATAGATGAATTATCAGTGCAAAGCACATTTCCATATTGTGGGAGCTAGAGATAAAATAGAGCCGGAAATCAGCTCTGTACCAAATTAGCAAGTGAAGCCGAGAGCTTTGAACTGATCTGAGAAAAGAGGGAGGAGTCGAGAAAGTTCCATTCCTGCAGGAGAAGATGCTGAGTCCCTATGACCTCAGTTTCTTCATCTGTAAGATGGGTACAATATCATCCAACTCACGGTGTTGATGGAAAAAGGTTAAACAATAAAATGTGTGTAAACTACTTCTCATAATACCAGGTACGTATTAATGAGCAACACAATGTAGTCTCCTTCTCGCTTTAACTCCTGATTCTTGAATCTTTTTAGTTAGTTACATTCTATGGCCTTGCTGGTTTTTATGGTGGTTCAGATACGTTTGTTTTCAGAATGAATTTGGTATTATACAAGCTACTTTACAAACATTATCTCCTTTCATCCTTCCAGGATTCTGCGTGGAATATTATGATAGTATTCCCGCTTTATGGATAGGATGCTCAGAGAGGTTGGCAGTTCACCCGCAGTCACACAGCTATTATACACAGTGGTATGGTAGAACTCCAGCTCAGGGCTACCTCATTCCAAAGCCCATGCCAGCCTCATTATTTCACAAAAGCAGGACCGGCAGGGCGAACCACCTGAAAGAACTCACCCCCACAAAGCTGAACTCCTCTCCCGTCTGCTTGCTAACAATACCATCCGCACGGGTGCTCAGATGGAGACCAGAGAACACCTTGTTCTACTGAATTGTTCGTCGTAGGTAATTTGCTATTTCTTTGTCGCCAAAGTGCCTTGAACAATGGGCCACTCACAGGAGATCGGATTCTTCCCCTCTCTCCAGAGCCTGCCCGGCAAGGGCCCTGGCAGGCTGGCATCTCACCAGCATTGCAGGAGAGGCGGCAGCAAGGGAGCATCCTGAGCTGGGAGGAGGGGAGCTGAGCTCTGTTCCTGCAAACTGCCCACTCCTCTTGGGCTGGTCACTTCCCTGCTATGAGAGGAAGCTGGCGCAGATGCTCCCACACGATTCCAGGTCTCTTCCCCAGGTGACAGTCAAAGGGAGGAAATGCTAGGAGAAGCAGCCAAGTGAGGTTATTAAGAGTGTCCGCTTTGGAGCCAACCTGCCTGGGAATCGATGCAGGTTCTGTCTCTTCCAAGCTGTGTGACCTACGACATGTTACTCAGCCTCTCTGTGCCGAGGTTTTCTTCCCTTTGAAATGGAAATGAAAGTAGTACCTATCTGCTAGGTAAGGGAGCTACACAGGTGAATGTTTATTGCTATTATTGTTGTTTGTTGTTGCCATTGTTGTTGTCTGGGAGGCCTGACCAAGCTGAAAAGATGCCATTTCTGCATGAAATTTCTTCCCACCTATGACTCTTGGATTGGCCTTGTATCACAATTACTCAGGAGACTGAGTCATCTCTCTGATCTGCTGGGAGCTAGCTCTCTGAGGTATGGCGTCTCATTTACCTCCATGTTTCATACTATTAATATGTGAAAAAAACCCTCCACAGTGGATTGTAAAGGGCATGAGTTTTAGAGTCAGAAGTATTTGGTAAAAATCCTAGCTCTGTCTCTTACCGGCTGTGTGATCTAAGGCAAGTCACTTAACCTCTCTGAACCTTGATTCTCTCATCTATAAAGTAGTGTATCAGCATTTTCCCCATGAGCTAGCATTGTAGGCTCATTTGTCATAGTATGTGACACAGGATAGGCATTCGATAAGAGCCACTTCCCTTCCTGTCCTCTTTCTCACCTCTGAGGGACCAGAAGTCCTTTGTAGCTGGGGACTGTGTAAGACCATTGAATGTCCTTGCCAGGCCAATTTAGACAGGTCTAGTGATCCCACCAGCACTCACTGGCTATCTAAACGTGTGTCTGAACGCAGATTGCTCCTCTAAGGAGCAGAGCGAGCCCTGCTCTGCCACCCTTGTCAGATTGCTGTATCTGTGATAGATTTTTGGAGTCAGAGAGTCAGGGCTAGAGTCGGCTGTAGAAACACCTGTTCCAAAGCGGCAAATTGCTTTTGTCTAACATGGTCATGCCAACCAATTGGTAGTGGCTGTCAGAGGCAGTGTTCCGAGGCCTCCCCTGGGCACAGCACAAAGAGCATGGTGATCGATTAGTAAGGGCTGCCATGAGCAGGGCAATGGGAGTCGGGGCCTGCATGCTGTATAATCGTCTTTTCTGAGTTCATGTCACAGCTTCGTTTTGCAAAGGAAACGAAAGCTCAAGGAAAACAAATGATTTTATCAAGCTCACCCAGTTATTGAATGATGGTCTCGTCCCCAGATTTCCTGATGCCAAATTCAGTGATCTTTCCATTGAGAAAGTTGTCGACTGTAAAATAGCTTACAAACATAGCAATGTCTTATTGTCATTCTCTGTTGGCCTCTGTTTTCCTGAAAGTCAATCACCTGAAGTCCCCCTGGTTGGCTCCATGAACCGGAGACCCGCATTTGTGAACATTTTCAGAACTCCCTGCTAACAAGATACGCGAGTTTTATGTTCTAATTCAGACAGTGAGAAAATGACCGTGATGGTGATATATTTTATCCATACCATTGTATATTATATGGACTACACATTCTCTGGAATATAGGCATTCATTATACTTAACATAACAATCACATAATTCAGCACCTATTGTGTGTTAAGTGCAATGGCAGAAGTTAGCCTGCTTCCTGCTCAATTCCAATCAGTGAATATTTAAGTCACTTCCCCTCCCTAGCCTTCAGTTTTCTCATCTGAATAATGAAAGCGCAAGAACAGATGCTTCCTTTTTGTACTGACATTTTTCCCTCCGTGCCTCATACTGTCAGCACCTAGTCTGTGCCCAGAAATGGGGAAATGGCATGGGATAGATACAAAAATGTGGACACTTGTCTCTTTGCACCTAAGCCACTCAACCTACTCTTCAGGAGACTCGACAATGGGGCCCGGATGCACCCAGAAAACAACGATGCAACACAGACAGCAGTGGACCCGAAGCGAGATGGAGTGGGGGGAAGAAGGGGGCTGGGAGAAGTGCGGCTGGGGGCAGAGTGTGGGCGGCAGCCCGGGCTGAAGCCTGACTCCAGTACTCACCAGCTCTGCAACCGTGGGCCAGTGGGCACTGGACGCCTAAGTCTCAGTGTTTGTCTTGAAAACCGCGCTCTCCTTACGTACGTTGCAGGGACCCTGGGAGGGCGGGTAGAGCGCGAGCTGGGCGGACCGCAGCGCAGTGCCTGACGCACACTCAGTGAACAGCGCAGCAGCTGCCACCCCAAGTCGAGACATGGCAACGAGTGAAGTGGAAGGACAGTTGGGAGGGAGGAGGATGGGGACTTTGTAGTTGAGGAAGGCTTCTCGTAGGAGGTGGCTAGGGTCAGCCTTAAGGTATCAGTTTGAGTTGGGAGACTTAATCCTAGTCATTTTTTACAAAAAAAAAAATACACATTCCCTCCTTTTTGGCCCCCATCTGTGCCGCTTTGGAATGGGTGTGAATATTAAGCACATTTTTCACACACTTTGGAGAAAACCACAGTACGAGCAGGGACCTGGTGACTGTCTTACATAGTTTAAGAGCATCCTGTTGATTTGACGGGGACGCAGCTGTGCCTTGGCTATTCTGTCTCAGCAGCCCCGACAGGCTGACGGGAGCACTTTATTCCTGACCCAGAATGATAACAGAAGAGACTCCCCACGTTCCACACACTGTGTACATTACGAGGCGTTCGAATAGCTGTGGAATTCACTGCGGCTCTGGGAGGAAGAACAGGCTGAGCCTGCTTTTCTCTCCCTGGAACATCGCCCTCCCCTCCATCCTCCCATCTGCTCCTTCATTCCTTGGTGTTCGAGCATCTACTGTGTGCCAGGCACTGTGCTCCTCCTAGAGTCTGCTCAGATGGCACCTCCCCCAGGAGGCCTTCCTTGGTACACTCCTCCACCTCTGCTGGGCTCAGAGCTCCTCCTCTGTGTTCCAAAGGACCCCATGCTTATTCCATATCTTCTGAGGTTCTGTTTCTGGTCCTGCCCCCTCATTGGACTGTGGGCTCCTTGATCTCTTTCACCAGCAATTGGTAGAAGCTCCATCGGTGTTTGGCAGGTGCACAGCAAGGGATCTGTTCATGGGTTGGCATTCTGGGGGGGCGGGGACAGGCCTTGAACATGGGCTGCGAGTGTGCTGAGTCATAGACGGGGGAGCAGCCGTGGGGGCCCGGCAGGGCCAGCCAGCCACCTCTGGGGCTGAGGAATGCTTCCCCGATGAGCTGAGTTTAAGCTGATACTGAAGGATTGGCGGGAAGTTAGGTAGGCTCCTGGGTCGGCTTCTCCCTAGCTGGTCTGATTCTTTCCCGGAGGGGAAGGTTAGAAAGCTCTGAGGTTCCATGACATCTTCCCACTTTGGGGGGCAGCTGGGGCTACCCCACTTCCTTTGGTTGAATTTTTCCCTCCTTCCCAAACATGTCCCTGGCACTACCAGCAAGGCAAGGAGGTGGGCTTTTTGAAATTCTACCTTGGTCTGAGCAATCATCACCTGAGCAGGCAATTATGCAAAGCACTCGGTGATCTTCCCAGAGCAGCAAGCCTGCTTTGGAGGAGAAATCCGAACGGTAAACACCAGTTCCACTGCCTCTGCGAGGACGATGCAGGCGCCTTGTTTGAGGAACGCCCGTTACTATGCAGCTCGGCTTCGGCCGGGTGGACTCGGAGGGCAGTGTTTCTCATCGTGCTCTCCCCACTCCCGAGGACACGAGCTCGGGATGAGTGCCCTGCACTATTCTGACCTCTGCCACTGACCGCGACCCCCACATCCACCTGTTCAGGGGCCTGTCCTCTGCCTCTCGTCGTCTCTGCCGGGTCCTGCCAAATGCTGAGGGCTTGTCCTCTCCCACGTAAGCAGCATGACAGCATCCCTGCCGATGGCCACACATTCCTCCCACCCACACGGCTCGTGGGCTTGGGTGTCTCTTTCAAGATTCTTTCCCTAGCTTGCGTCAAAGCTGATCAAATTCTTTGGGTTCTTCCATTCTCACTTTCCACGTAGTCTTTCCTGCCTTCCCTGTCCCCCTTTCCTTTCTCTCGCTGGGGTTGCCGCCTCAGCCTGGGCTCTGATCACCTCATGTCTAACTCAATGACCCCCGGGTCTCAGAGTGAGGGGGGCACCCTTCACGCCTCCCTGCTCATGGCTGCTCGCATCGTTTGTCTCATTCGGGTGTCCAGGAAATATTTATTTATCGGGCCTCGATTCATGCCCTGGTGAGGGAGTGGAGATCAGAGCGCCGTGGCTCTGATTCTCGTGGGGCTTGCATCGTGTGGTGGAGTCGGGCATTGAACACGTGGCTGGGTGAGAGAAGGAGGAACGGCAGTGGAGGCCCTGGCCGTGGGCAGCCAGCCTCCCCCTCCCCGATCACGTGAGTTTAAGCTGATACGGGAAGGATTCGTAGGAGGGAGTGAGGCAGGTGAAGCACGTTCAAGGACCAGGATAACTGCCTGGAGCAGGGAACAGTGATCCATTCCAGAAACTCAAAGTCCGGTGTGGCTAGAATATCGATTGGGAGGAAAAGTGGCTTGTGATGGGGCCAGAGGGCGAGCAAGGACCTGCCCACTGAAAGATCTGAAGCTGTGGCTAAGGAATTGGGGTTTATCCTAAGAGAGCAGGAAGCTTTTGAAGAGTTTTAGCAGAGGTCGTGTTTTTCCACGGGTGTCATGGTCCGGGATCAATCCCCGGCCAAGGTGTGCAACCCACTCATCTCTGCATGTGCGTTGGTCAGGGCTCTTCTGGTCTCCAGCAACAGAAACCTGCTCAACGTAGTTTGAGAAAAAGGAACTGTGTCGGTGCAAGGATTGAAACTTCCCAGCAGGGCTGGATCTAGGGGCCCAAACGTCCCTCTCCGTGTCCAGCTCCCCGGCCCCTCGGTATTGGCTCCATTCTCAGGCTCTGCTGGTGAGATGGCAGAGGTGGCTGCGGCAGCTGCAGCCGACACGTCCCTGCTCTCGTTTCCACCGCAGAAAGTCGCCTGCCCCAGCAATTCCATCAAGGTCCTTAGGGTTGACTCTGAATTCATACTGCTTGTGTCAGACGCTTGTTCCCGAACCCGTGACTGGGGCCGGGGTGAAACCCGCTGATGGATCAGGCTGGATCTGGGAGCCGTGGTCAGGGCAAGCAGAGCCCACAGAGCAGGAATAGAAGAGCGGTGGGTCCTCAAAGGAGACCTTGGGTGCTGTCGCGGGAAGGCTGAGGAATGGATGTTGCGTGTGCAAGAACAGCAGGCGGCCACAACACGAATCCCAAAGAGACTTTCAGCGCCGGCCAGGCCAGGCGGGGTCCACATGCTGCGGGCCCCTGAGGAAATCTTGCTTTTCCTCTCCTGTAAGGCTTTGTGCTTGAGGTTGCAAGGAATGCACTGGGGTTGAAGAAAGTAGTTTTAGCATCCGGGTGAGGGTTGAATTCAGAGCTTTGGGTGTGTAGGGACAGGTGGGTGCATGAGTGTGGACGTGGTGGAGGCTGGGTGACGATACCCTCCTGGAGGTCATTCCAGACCCCAACCTAGCTTTGGGGTGTTGCCCCACCTTTTCCAGATGCCCATTCCTTCTCTTTGAGACTGGCAGAGAGAGGAGACAATAAATCCCCGTGGTTCTAGTTGTGAGATCTAGCTGAACCGTCAGGGCACCAGCTGCCAGGCCCATGGCCAGGTGGCCACAGAAGCAGCTGCCCCTTGCCTCCGCGCAGAAGTGTCCCTACTTGCAGAGGGTGACAACCGTCCCCAGGCAGCCTCGTCGCAGGAGCTGTAGAGTAGGTGGAGTGTGCATCATCAGGACCAAGATGAGCGGCTCACCCGGCTGGGGAGGGGTCACGGTCTGCCGTGACGTCATTATTTGAGCACCTCAGATCGGAAGGGCTAAGAACTGTACCACAGCCCCTACCTGGCCTTGCGACACCCTTTCTGAGGTCAATTCCTGAGATGCGATCCACTCACCACTTTTAATTTCTCATTCTCCACGTGGCTGCAATGCTTCTTAAAACAGCATTTCCTGACACTCCCTCTCCCGTTGACTCTCCTGCTTGGCTCCTGGCCCAAGCGTTCCTTCAACACAGACTTTCTTCTCTTCGAGCATTATTATTATATTCAATTCAGTAGCTCTGTCTTGAGGCCTTCCTATGTATCAGGCACTCGACCTGTAACTTATCTCTACCTTGTTTCACGGGCCCATTGCCCACTGCAGCCTGGTGACAGGCCCTCGACTGTCCGTCAGACAGTGGCCACTCAGGCGATAGGAGCTGCATGATCCTTGGAAAAAGAGAATGTAATGTAAGAAATTTTAAGTAGGTATAAATCCATTAAGCAGCTAACTAAAAGAGTAAAACCAAACACTAAAGTCTTACAGAGGTAGTAGCTATTGCAGAAGCATCTGTTACCCTTCGGGCTGGAGGAAGAAAAGGAAACAGTTGGAATTATTAAAATGCAGAAATTTGGAGAGGGTGCCCTGTGGGACAGGAGCTCGGACCTCTGAGAGGGAGATGCTGACGGGCCAGTGCTGGTGTCTCTGAGCTCAGAGGAGGGGTCCCGCGGGGCTGGGTCCAGACCACTGAGAAGGGGGTGCCTGCCAGCCGGTGCTGGTATTTTGGTGGCGGTGGTGGTGGGGTGTTGCGTAAAGCAGGTTTTGCAAGTGCCGGATAAAAACGCACACTGAGTTCAACTGCTGCGTTAGGAAGGAGCTAGCTCTGCCAAGATGAAGCAGCCTGCTGGGGTGCTGCTCCCAGGAGCAGAAGCATGCAGGGAGCCACCCGCGAGTGAGCTCTTCCCTCCCGCCTTGCAACCCTCCTCTAGCGCCTCCTGTTGGCAGCACTTGACCTAGACCCAGCGGGTAAAGCAAAAATAGGATTCACGGCCCCCGCAGGACAAAGTAGCACAGAGAAGGGTGGGCTTGAAACAGAGAGACAATAACTTGATTGTTCCTGCTACACTTATGGGTCCAATGACTTCTCACTGACCATGCCCCCGCAGTGCCCAGAGCAGGGCAGGCTAGCGAGTGGTATTGGAGAGACCCTGGACTTGGAGTCAGGGGACCCAGATCTACCACCTAATTTCGGTGTGACTTACTGGTCAAGGCACCAATATCTCTGAGCCTCCATTTCCTCATCTGTAAAATGGGGAAAATAACCCCTGACCGACCTGCCTTTGGTGTGAGGAAGAAAATCAGTTTGCTAAAGCGTTTGGGAGAACTTCACACCCTGTGCCCTGCCTCTCAAATACAGGGTAGTGAGTTAATACTCAGCAGCGTTCCCCACAGAAGAAAGTTTCAGTCTGTTTAGGGTTTTGAACATCTTATTAAAGCACATATCCCCTTGGAGCCTTCAAGGTTCTTCTTACAAGCAAGAAAGTCGCAAACCAGGCTGCATGTCAGGGAAACTTTCCTAACAAGGAGAATATTGTATGAGAGAAAGGAAATCATCTCTTCTCAGAGATGCCTGAGATGTTGCATAAGACGTCTCAAATAGGCTCAGACAAAACACTCGCAGCTTCGTGGCAGTGCGGGGGTGAAGTCGGAGGGAATCGGGCTGCCCTTGTCCTTGGGGACGAGCAGCCGGAGCTGGTGAAGCTTTTTCCCACGTCTAATTTTGAGGCACATTTTACAGCTCCACTGGCACCGTGTGGGCGTTAGAGACATTGCCTCTTCTCATCTTAATGATGTTTTGCTGTAACAGAGACGTTTCTGCTCCTTGGAGCTCCTTCTAGGATGCCCCTGGGTGAGGCTGGGATCTTGCTCCCGACTTTAGGCACAGGGGTTGCCGTGGAGTAGAGGGCAGAAACGGGGAGGGTCCCAAACACACAAAGTCATGTGTGGCCCGCAGCTCGATCGGCCCTGCACCTGCTGGGGGAGGACTGGGCCACAGATACCACGTGCCTGTGGACCTCAGACATTCCCCTGCCCGGCAAACCTCCGCCCCCTCCCCATCTCGGGGCTAGGGAACAGCACCACCCCGCTTGTTGTGGACCTCTGCTGCGTCCCACCTCCACAGAGGCCGGGTGGACAGCAAGGTCAGATGGCCTGGAGTTTAAACCTGCCTCTGCTCTTTCTTGGTTGCTGACTTTGGACAATTCATTTAAACCTCCATCCCTCAGTTTCCCCAAAAGAGGTAATGTATGTAAGCAGGCTCAGCTCAGTGCCTCCCAAAAGTCCCCACCCCTGCCTCTTGAGTTCCTGTCTCTAATTCACTCTCATGGTCCTGCCTAAAATACTCTAAAACCCATCCCCACCCCATGCAGACTAAAGAATGTTCTGTGATCCCCCATTGCCCAATAAATGAAATTTAATTTCCAAAGCTTGGCATTCAGGGCTCTCCGTCATCTGACTGTTCTCCTACAGTTTCTATCTCAGCTCCGTCCTCCTAACCCACTTATTTACTCCAATCAACGTGGGCTACTTTGCAATCCCCAGAAATGGATGACACCCGCCCTCGCCAGACCACCATCCCCAATATTCCCTCCTTCCAGAAAGCTGGGCTCTCCCTTCCCCTCCCCGCTCGAAGGTTCAGCATGTCACCGCCTCCTTTTGGAAACCTTCCTGGCTCTCACCAGCTTGGTATCGCTTCATCTCTCTCTGAGCTGCTTTGGGATTTTCGATTTTTTAACAGAGTTTATATACTGCATTGATTTATATATATATTTTTACTACAGATGGAGGAAGGCAAGCAGCCAAGTAGACACAATAGACCAGGGTTTGAATCTCGAGTCTGTCACCTGCAAGCTATAGCCTCAGACAAGTTTGATTCAACTTCCTCAATGCTTTCTGGGGCAGCGGAAGGGACTGCAGATGATGTATGTAAAGGTATGATCACAGTGCCTAATAAAAGGTAGTTATAACTATTATCACACTGCATTAGGTACATATTAAACACTCAGTGAAAATCTACTGAATTGATTAAAGTGACAGGGTTTGAGGCAATGATATTGGACTTAAAAGTTACAAATTGATATTTTTAAGAATTAGATTTATTGTTTCAAATTATAAAGCAATGTGATCATTATAGAAAACTTATAACGTGTGTGTATGTGTGTGTATGTGTGTGTGTATGAAAAGGTAAGAAAAATGTCACCCGTGATCTCACAACTCAGTGGTAATTACTCTTAATGTGCTATATATTCTTTCAATTTTAGATTCATTTTATATTGGTGGTCTCACCCAAACATATAGTTTTGCTTCTAATATTTGTATGTCATAAATATAGTTTAGAAATCTACTGCTTAAATTATTATCATAAAAATAATATATAATAGTCCTTTTAAATACAGAAAATATTGAAACATTTAAAGCGCCCACATTTAGCCTACTATTAATATTTGGATGTATTTTCTTCCAACCTTTTACATTTGCATTTTCGCATATTTCAGGAATCAGTGTTAGATTAAGGGCATTTTCCTATGCCACGAAACACTTTACTGACATCATTTGTTGATGGCTACACAATATTCTACCTGACAGATGTACCATAATTTAATTCTATTCTTATTCCTGCATAATCAGGATGTTTTTATTTTTTTCCCGTTGTGAATACGTCTTTGTCTGAACTTCAGATTGTTTCCTTAGGATAAGGAGTGCAATTTTATCAGTAATTTAAAAATGCAAATTATAATGGCTCATAAGGGAGTGAGTATATTATCTCACGTGACTGGAAGTCTGCAGATGAACTGGTTTGGGGACTAGTTAGTTCAGTAACTCGGTGATGTTATCGAGGACTCGGGTGCCTTCCATCCTTTTGCTCCCTTTTTCTTCAGTGTGTGATGTGAGTAGGTATCATATGTGATTTACGTATGTTAACTCCTTTCATCTTCATAGCAACCCTGGGAGGTGTGTCCTATTATCATTCCCATTGTACAGATGAGGAAACTGAGGCTCAGAGAGGTCCCTTGCCTAAGATCACACGGTGCAGCATGGAAGAGATGGAACTGCTGAGGTTCCAGGCATCACATCCTTCTCCATCACCCAGAGGCAGGGAAGGAACTAGCTCTTCCTTGCGTCTGTTCCCCACCTTTTTGATTTGATAAACTTCAAGGCTACAGAAAATTTGGAAGACTATTAGAATGGATACCTATATTTCCTTCACCTAGATTCACTCATTGCTAACCATTTTCCATCATTTCTCCTCCCCTCAAGAAATGGTACTCATTATCATTATCATTATTATTTTATTAATAATCTTGCCAAATAGGTGTTATTACTATTCTTGTTAACAATGGAGAAAACGGATGTCCCAAGAGACCAAGGGACCTATGTGACTTGACTCAAGCTACAGAGCCAAGATGCACATCAGGTTTTCCTGACTCTAAACTTGTTGCCTCTCAATGAGTAGATCAGGTGTGGACAAATGGGAGACTAAGTCATACCTCCAAAGATCAATTTGTTAACTGACAGTTTTGTCATGAGTGATGTCATTGCCAAGCAGCCAGTGAGCTGGTGCCAGCAGAGCAGCACTTTCTTCTTCCTAAAAAGACAGTGCAAGAGGCAACAGGAATAGTGCTAAAGACCAGAGCTGCCTTCAGGACCACTCTGCACCCCGGCCCTTGCAGGCACTCCAGAAAGCACTAGACCCAGACAAGGGGGCCCAGCGTCTCATCAGGACTTTATTCCCAACCTATCAGGTGGCTATTGTCAGTCCCTCCCCGACTCCGGCCAAAGCAGCAGGGGGGAGCTCTGGTGGAGGTGATGTCTGCGGACCCTACTTCGGCAGCCTGGGACTCCTGCTCCCCACTCATCCCCGGCTCCAATCCCACCTTCCCTTCAGTATTCAGGAAGGGGATCTGTCGTTTGCCTTTTTTATAACTGACTTCGCTATTGCTTTATTACTTTTCAAGAGACGGGCAACAGAATAGACTTTATTTCGAGATTGGCTGGGCGAACGTGGTCTGCATTTGTTATAGAATCTGATTTCATTTTGGTTTTGCTTCTTTTCGTGTATGGGGGAGGAGTCTTGCTCTTCCGCAGGTCAACTTCAGCTGGAGGAATGGGCCACATTGCCTGGTAATCAAATCCAGAGGTACTTGGGCAGAGAAGGGAATTGAAACTCCCAGGAAGGCCATGCAGCAGGAGTGCCCCACTAGGGAAGATGGCCCTGAAGGGTCTCCCTAATGCACCCTCTGGGTAGCTGCTTCTGACTGGGCTTCAGCCTCTTAGAGCCCTGTGCCTCTGGTGGCCTTGGGACGGCTCTTTTCCAAGACCCAGGCTACTTGCAGAAGGCACAGTCAGACCTGGCTCGAGTCTAGAGTCAGTCAAGGAGCAGGGCCTGGGGTTGGCCACACAGGAGTTCAGAAGTGGACACTCTGATTTTTGAGACCCTCTCTAGGCTTCTGAATCTCTGTTTCTCATTGGGAATTTTGGACAGTAATTTTATCTTGAAGAAGAATAAAATAATAACTAATAACTAATCCTCATCGAGCCTTTGCTATGTGCCAGTCACTGTACCAAGTGCTTTATATGATTATCTTTTCCAATTCACACAACAACCTGATAGGGTTGATACCAAGCACGATCCCTCATTTATAGATGAGGAAAATGGGGCTCACATATACCAAGAACTTCGCGTATCTGTAGTTAGACTGGTGAGCAGGCCTAGGGAATCCATATGCATATTTTGTGAAAATTATCCTAATGTGTATTTTTAAATAATCCTCATTAATTCTTTTGATTCCTTGGAATAGAATACAAAATCAGGCATCTGAGGCAGCTTAGGAAGGATGTAGAGTATCTTTAAATTTTTTGAAAATAAAATTGAGAAATTTACAAAAGCATAGACTTCCCTCATGGAAGAATTGATAGAGTGTCCGGAATGGTGCCAGACTCTGCAGGTCTGAGTTGACAAGCCGTGATCTGGCCCCAGACGAGCTGCTAGGCTTCGGCCGGCAAACAGCCAGAATGCACTGTGACATCCGCGCTGGCTGGGATCTTCAGAGAAGTGACCAGCCCATGAGAGAGGGGACAAGGGAGATTTCCCCAGAAGACCTGGCGTGTGAGTCATAGCACGATCGCTCCTGTTCTGTTGCAGAAAACTCACCCACAAGTCAGGGGTGGCCAGACTTTGACATACCACGTGTTTTTACATAGCCCGCTAGCTAAGAATGGGTTTTATATTTTTAAATAGTTGGAAAAAAATCAAAAGAATAATAATGTTTGGTGACACATGAACATTATATGAAATTCAGATTTGCGGGTCCGTTCGTGAAGATGTGTTGGAACACAGCCACTCTCATCTGCTTGCATATTGCTCGTGGCTTCTGCCACACTGCAATGGCAGAGTGAGTCATCACAACGTAGACTTTTTGGGCTGCAAAGCCGGAAGATCTACTCTCTGGCCCTTCACGGGAGGTTGCCCACCTCTGCTGTAAGTCATCGTCTTCTTCTCTGCCTTGGTGCATTATTTCTATGCAATTCGCTCCGTCTCCCCACCACTGCTGTGTCTCATCCCCCAATCACGCTGTGAGGTAGGCGTTGACGATCCTTCCTTATAGATGCCCAAAGAGAATAAGCCACTTGCCCCAAGTCCACAGCTAGTAAGTAGGAGAGCCGGGGTGGGCCCTCACACCGTGTCTGCAGCACAGTTGGAGTGTTTAAGGTCACAGCACTGTGCCATCAGAGGCCGGGTGGCATTTGAAGTGTGAGCCTGTGATCCCGGCAGGAGTGGACTTCCCAGGGCAGGAGGCTTCCATCTGGAGGATTAGGTGACCTTACGGTCCCTTTCAACTCTCTGAGCCCGCGGCTGTGTGATCTCTGGCCAGTTCTGCAGAGGGCCAGCCGCATGCCATCTCTAAAGGCTTCGCTGGCGAGATGAGGCCCTGTGGGAGCCTTGCTTCCCACGTGCCAGCCAGACTATCTGGAGCTCTGTGGTTCCAAGAGGGACCCAGAGTGTTGAATCTGTTTCTCCAGATGATCTGTCTTTGCAGGCTGAGGCCTGGAGACAGCAGAGGTCGAGTTCAACTTAAAGGTCATCGGCCACCTCTGTTCTTCCTCCCAGGCAGGAGTGTCCCCTCCTGCCCCATGAGAGCCCAGCCCTTGGCAGCCACCCGGCATGGTATGGAAAGTCAGATGGAGTCAGGTGGACCCAGATTCAAATCCTGATTCTGCCACTTACAGGCGTTGAGACTGGGACAAGGGACCTCAGATCTTTCTACATCCTGTTCTGCAACATGGACATGACAACAATCCTTACCGTTTAGGGTCAGGAAGGTGAAATGGGATACGTCATCTAAGTACCTGGCATATCTGGTAAATATTAGCTATAACCTTAATTCATATTTAAAGCGATGAGAAACTAAAACTAATTAAGAATGTTAAAAACACACAGCATGTGACTTAGAACAATTCCATCTAAAGAAAGAAAGAAAAATAGCTGCCCTTTCATGGTCCCCTTGGACTAGAAAATAAAATCATACACAACAATTTATCTTTGTGTTAAAGACCCTCCAGATATTTTCAAAATGCATCTCTTAGAAGGATGCATGAGAAAACTCATCCATCTTCATCCTCAGTGGATCCTGAGCTATTGGACTGCTAATCCCCTCCCCAGATCCAGTGTGCACCCTGATTTTTTGTGACTTTTGAACGTGGATGCTCCTTCACCTGAGTTGCTCTTCTGTTTCTCTGTTTCATGAACTTCTATTCATCCTTCAAAACCCGGCTCAAATAAAACTACTTCTATGATACTTCCCTTATGCCCTCATCAATTCCTCTTCCATGCATCGACAGCAGCTCGTACATAAGCCTTATTAGAGCATTTACCATTGCAATTTAGTTCACTGCTGATGCTGCAATCTTTACAGCCTAAGCAGAGGCCCTACTCAGAGCAGTAATTAGAATAAAAGACCAGTGGAGTTGCGCCTGGATCTGCCTGCGCCTCCACAGACAGGCGACACTCCCACTCCTCATGCCCAAAGGGAGGGAGGCACAATCCAAAGTGGCAAAGACAGGTCTCCCATGAGATGGTGCGAATAGTTTTCCTTTGATTTTACTTTCCATCTTGTTTAAAAATATGTGATGTTTACGCCGCTGTAGGGCAGATAGACAGGCTTTGAATTGCTGTACAATCTGCACGGTGGATGTCACGTTCTCCCGTATTTCATGTCCCATCTGATTTCTGAGACTTTGGGTCTCCTCCTTCCCTCGGTGCAAGTCAGAACTTTATACTACGGCATCAGGGGGTGTGCATGCAGGGAGAGCGGGTCGGGGATCATAGTGGCTGGGTGGAGGGGACGCACATGCCCTTTACCCTCCCCTCCACCCCAACCTGCCTCCCCCATCCTTCCGGGCTTTCTCCAGTCTTAGTTCGGGTCTGATCTCCTGGCCCTCTGTCCTCGTGTGGGCCCGTCTCTCCTCTTAGTGAGCCCCATCTGTGCCAGCTGTCCCCTGGCCCAGCAGTCCCAGTGGCCCCACGTGGAGCTGCCTGCTTCATTGTGACTCTCAGCTCAGACTCCCTGGAGAGCAGAGCCTTCTCCATCTCTCACTGCGGGGGCGAGCCCCACTGGACTATGAGTCCCAGAGGGCAGTGTCTGTGTCTTTTCCATTTCTATATAAACACAGCATCGAGCACTGTGCCTGGCACACGGTGGATTTCACTGATTGATAAATGAATCAATGAATGAAAAACAAATAAATGTCAAGTCTTGACAACTAGCTGAACTGCTTCCACCTCCTCTTGGCATTCAGAGAAATGTTGGCACTTCCCTGGCAGAGAGCAGCGAGACTTCTCTCCAGCCTCGGGTTCCCCTGTCTCACCGCCTCCCACCCATGGAGAGATGGCAAGTGAAGGATCCTCAAAAGGCAGTCAGGTGGCAACATCACCAGCCTTCTATCTGTGAACAAGAGATTCCATGCAATTGTATGGTCTGTGTGCAGGAGCTCGGACTGGAGTGGCCAGCTTGGCTGTGACGGGTCCCTTCCTCACGCTCACCGCTTGGAAGGCGTGTAGATTCCTAATCACAGCTAGTGATTCACATAGCCAGTGGTGTGTCATATGCTAAGGTCCGATGTCGCTAACTTCCATCTGTCCTGCTGAAGGATGCCTCCCGAGCAGCACGGATGGGATTTCCTTGTCAGAGTCCAATTACGTATCTTTATGCTTTAATCTCATTGTCTTGTCCACTTGGAGACTTGCGCCAGTGGGGCACGCTTTCCACTTGTCAGGGTCTGCTCCGGTGTTTCCCGACACAGCCTGCTGCTCTGGCCAGAGGCTGACTCTGGACGCAAGCAGATTGCTGGAAAGTGGATCGATTTGTTTTTCAGGAGGAGTCAGGCTGAGTCAGATCATGAAGCTTCTTGTTGCTTAACTTTCAGGAAGACCTAAACAGACCTAGAAAAGTTTCCCAGGATTCATTCAGGACACCGTGGTGTCCCCTGCCATAGAAGCCACATGCAACCTGTATACACAAGTTCAAGTCTCAGGCAGCATTTTTGAACTTAGCTCTGAACTGCCCTCTTAATCCATTTGCAGCGTCTGACCCTGCTGATTTGGGCCTTCTTGGTTAGCAACTTTGCCACCCACTCCCCCATTTATATTTCTCTTGCCCTTTGCTTTTGTCCTCTAATGCCGTTCTCCTGCCTCTGAATTTATCTTCCGCAAGCCAATCATGCCTCCACGGTCCCCCTGGGTTAGTAGCCTTCCTGGCTCACGACTCCGTCAGTGAACCCGCCAGTCCAGAGTCCACAGACCCTTGTACCTGTGCTGAGCTTTGAGGCTCTGCCTGTGTTACCCTTTTGTGCATCTGGCAATTCTGTGAAACAGACATCATAATCCTCCTTTCTGAGATGGAAAAACAGGGTCTGAAACATTGAGCGACCTGAGATCAAGTCCTCACTGTGGACAAGTGGCACCTTGAGGTTTCAGGCCACCTCTGGAGCCTGCCTCTGTCTGCTGTAGAGCTGTGCCATTGCAGGCAGCAGCGGCCACATGCGATCGTGCTTTACAGAGCAGGCACCTGCCCAGCTCTGCGGAGCTGGCCCCGAGGCTCAGCTGGGTCCTCAGCAACCCTTGGCAGTGCAGGGGTCTTTCTCTCTTGGGGAACACAAACACTCAGCTTCAGGAGAGACCAGGCAGGGGCGAGGAAGCAGAAGGGACAGCTGCCCATCCAGTGCATTTTATGGGGCGGTGGAGATCACCGCCAGATCTGCCCCCATCACGCTTCTCGGGAGGATGCAGCATGACCAAGAGGGACAGAGGTGACCATGACCATGACAGTAGCCTTGGGTCCAGTTGCACTTTGCAGTGTGCAAAGGACTTTCAGCACCGTTGGCTTATCTCATCCTCAGGAATCTCTCCCGCAGGGGAGCAGGCAGGTCAGAAACCTGAAGAAGGTGCGGCTGGGGAGAGAGCATAGCCCACGGTCACACACTTGCGAGAATCCTGTTCTCTTGGTGCCGCTCTGACTCTCTCTCTCTCCCCTGCACGCTCCCCTCTCCAGGACTTCGGCTTCCATGCCTCCCCTTCCTCCCCCTGTACCTCCTGGCCCCTCTGTGCCCCGACACTTCCATGCATTCCTAATTATTGGGGCTCCTCCTCCTCGAGGCTAATGAGACACGGATATGAAAGTTCATGTGACACTCATGCTGTTCACCCGGCTGTCGCTGCCCAGGCTGTCCTGTAGCAGTTCCTCTCCCTGGAAAGCTCAGATCCTGCAGGGCCACACCGTACAGGATGAACCAGATATCATCTCCCCATGGGAAGTGCAAGGAAAATAAACAATCTTAAATGTAGGCACTGAGGGGAAGCAGTCTATAAATTGCTGCTGAAAATGTAGAACCATCAACAAGTCCTCGTACGAGTTTTCAGAGTGAATTTATACCACCTGGGTGATCTGAAAACCTCAAGACAAGAACTCCATTTAGAGTTAACTCGGGTTGTCAGAAGCTAACACAAATCCTCGCTGGGGCCCACCTCCGTTCTCAGATGCAAGTAGTTTCTGCAAATAAAACTCTGAGAATATGAGTACCTTACAGTTATAAAGAAACAAGATGCTCTCACGGCGAATCAGAAGAAACAGCTGCAAGGACTTCAACCCCTGAACCTCAATTTCCTCGCCAGTAAATGGGGATGATAACATCCACCCTATCAAGGTAGCGAGTGGCTCAGGTGAGAAAGTGGGGGCAAGGCGTTTAGCACAGGGCCTGGTGTGTACCGTGGATGCTCAATGAGGTGACGGCTGTGGTTATTCTCTCCTTTTTTCTAAAAAATATTATCATTCAATGAACGTCGCCTTTGTTCCCCTGTATTTCCATTCATGCATAGACAAAAGAAAGGCAATAGTAACAGAAAAATCACAGGATTTGGTGCCAGGAGGTTTAGATTGGAATCAAAGGCTGTAAACCTCCTGGGGTCTGCAGCCTCCTCTATAAATCGAGGCGGTGGTACTTCCACGCCCTCTCGCTGTGCAAGGCGGTTGTGAGGACGGGGTGGAGGGAGGGCAGTGGAAGCGTCTTGCAAACTGTAAAGTGCTGTCTGTGCAAATGCCACCCACTCAGATTATTCGTTTCTTCCATCGTCGGCCCCCTTATGTTCCTTATGCAGAGTGTGGAGTGGGGATGAAGATGAAGTGGGGACTGAGGGCATGTGGACAAGTGACTTCTGTCCTCATTCTGTGGTTTCTGCATTGCAACACCAGCCTTCTTCCCTGGGCTCCCCTCACCCCCGCCCCGGGACAAATGCAAATAGACTAATACCTTTTATTTTCACTTTCTTGGGTGATATTTTTACTAGACTGTGTCTACAATTCAGACATTCCATCCTATCATTTCCTTGTTGTGTGACCTTGGATCCTTCCCCTTCCTGGGCCTTGATTTGTGCGTGTGTAAATGGGGACAGTCATTCCTGCCTCACAGCTGCGTGAGATTGAATGGGATTTTGTTTGGAAGATGAAAAGGTTGGAACTTAGACCCTCTGAGATCTCTTGGAAAGTTAACATCCTGAGACTTTGGGAGGAAGAGAGGCTTCTGGAGGTGATGTCTGATTATTACTGGGGAGAGCCCCGGTCTGGAGGCGGCAGGGTTGGGACACTTTGTGGGGCTCTGAGGTCAGCCCTGCGACACGGGGCATGGTTCAAAACCTGGGGCGGCAGCTGGCAGGCGTCACGCCGCTGATGAAGCAGCTCACAGCCCTGCCTCCAGAGCTGCCCGACTTGAGTTACGTCTTAACAAAGCACACACCATCTTCCTCTGGCAAAATGTGAAGTCAGGAATAAAGAAAAGCTTTGACCCCTGACTTCAGCACCCCACTCTGTCTCTGCCATTGTTTCCGTAGCGATTGTCACTGAGAGATGACCTGCCACTCACTCATCTGTGGCTTCGTGTCCCCATCCAATTCCTGCCTCCCGTACAGGCTCGTGCCACCCAGGCAGAAAAAGGGCAAGTCCCGTAAAGCCGAAAGGACCTGGAAGGCAGAGGACCTGAGTCCCGGCCCTGGCTCTTCCCACAGGCTGCTGTGTGAACTTGAGTGAGTCCCTGCTCTTCTCTGGGCCTCAGTTTCCTCATCTGTGAAATAAGGCCTCCATCCTTAGGAGACATTCTAGGCTAGAGGGCTGGCCCTGCTGGGATCCAGGAGGGGCTGGGCCCCTCCGTCAGTGCGAGGAGGAGGTGAGCAGCAGTGGAGATGCCGCCTCAGGACCCCACCTGCCAAGGCGGGGACACCTGGGCTCTGGGGTGCTGCTGTGGATAGAGTGGGGGTCCTTTTCAGCCCTCGGGAGCCCCTGGTGGTGCACAGGGCCACCTCCCTGGTGGCGCCTCTCCCCTTTGTGCCTCTGCTCTGGGTCTGTCCCACAGGAGTCCCATCTGGGACGAGGCAGATCCGCTGCTTTTCTTCCCAGAGAGTCCGGTGGGAGAATGGTCCGAAAGGACCTCCTGCCTGCCCTGTGCGAGTGTCCTTCCAGCTCATCCCGGAGCTTCTTGCAGGAGCTCCCCGGTAGGGGCTGAGGCCCGCTGCGCACTGAGCGGGGGCCCACCACAGCGGGGACCACTGGACTCCTGCAATCAGCCTCCTAACTGGCCGTGCGACACCAGCTCCCGTCCCCATGTGCTCCGCTCCCCACCCACCCAGAGCGGTCTCTTCCCGCTGCTCAGCTATCGCCGCCACGCCCAGGCTGAGCACCGCGATGGCTCGTCATTCGCTGCACCTAGGATGGGTCCGCACCTCAGCCCGGCCCTTGGGCCCTGCCTGCGTCACCCCTGCTCTCTCTGAGCTCTGGCATCTCTCTGTCTTTCTAGGGAGAAGGGTCCCGGGCAGTCACGTGCCCTGCAGTGCCCCCCTCTTTAGGTCTCAGCTCAAACACCAAGCCGCCCCTTAACACCGCCAGACTAGATCAGACCCCCTGTTGTGTTCTTCAAAATACTCTGTACTTTGCTTAACAGTCCTGTCCGATTCCTAACGATGTGTGTATTGCGATTTCTTGAGAGATAACTACACCCCCCACTGGGCTCTAAGCTCTGCGAAGGCAGGAATGATATTTTTGTCAACTGTTTTTATCCCCAGCATTGCACCTGCCAAAGTGTATTGTTGTGTTGCATTTAATGTTGAGAAGTTGGGGTGAAGGAGGGAAGGGAGAGAGGGAGGGAGGGTTGGGGTGAGGAGGGAGGGAAGGGACTGCGTATCACTCATCTCTGGTACCCACAGTGTAACTTATCCATGCTCTGCCTTTGGACCTCTTGACTTAGGGTCCCCAATCCTGAGACGTAGACCTTGCTCAACGAGAAGGGACACCAGAATGTGGACATGCTTTAGGGTGACCTGTCTGGGAGCGGCTGTTGCAGCCAGGTGATGGCACAGCTGGCCCACTGCCTTCTACAGGGGCCCTTGAATGTGTTAAAGATCACAGAGGTCACGAGGGGAACCCGTCTGAAGTCCTCACTCACCGATAAGCCCGAGAGCCAACTCTCCGGTTAGGAGGGCACAGGTGGTGGAGTGGAAACCTCCTGGTCCTTGGGTCGCGCCTGCTGTCCAGTCGGTGCTGCTTGCTGGACGCATGACCTTGGCCAGTGACCTACCAAGGATGGCTCTCTCCGGCTGAGGTGGGGAGCTGGGGAGAGAATGCGCAGTACGCAGAGCAGGCACTTTCCTCCCCTCCCTTTCACACTCGTCCTTATTCCCGTCGCGTCCTCAGGATTCGCCGTGGTGACTGCTGCCCCGGCCATCCTTCGGTCACAGGGGCAAATGAGATCCCTGGCTCCCCAACGGTGGCCGGCAGTGCCGGCTGCTCCCAGGAGCCCCACTGACAACCCGTCTCTGCAGCAGAGCCGCTGTGGACAGGGCAGAGCCTGTCTGTTCCCCGAGTCAGGGTCAGAGGGCAGCATCGCTGACCACGCCCCTGCTCTGCGGTGGGTGCTGTGGGCCCAGCCGCCCGCTCACCATTCTGTGGCCCTTTTCCCAGCCCCGGAGTTCCCAGCGGGGCGCACCAGCTCTGTGGAACTCACCCCACTGCGGGAATCCAGCACAGCCGTTTCATCTCCAGGATCCAGAAGGACCCACACACCGTAGTTGCATTTTCTCGATTCATTCACGCTCTGCTTGCTTTTTATGGAGGGAAGCCAGGGAATTAGAGGAGTCGGATCTATCCCAGCCTTTCTCAGCTGACATACTCTGTGACCTTAAATAGCCTCTTCACTTCTCTGGACTGTAGTTCTCTCATCTGAAAAACAAGAGACTGAATAAAGGGAAACAGGAGTAGAGCCAACAGATACGGCTTCTAGTCCTGATCCAGTTACCGTGGGGCTGTGCCGCCTTGAGAATGTTATCTGACCTCTCTGGTTCCTTCTCTGTGCTGCACAGGGCTATTGGGAGGTTATCGTAGTATGACTCTGCATTGATTAGGAGGTCTTCCACAAAAAGGAGGTATCCTTGTGATACTGAAGGAAGCTTCTAGTTCTTCCATCTTGTGACAGTGGCTATAGAGGTCAGCAAAAAATTATGTCCCATCCTGTGCTGGGGCAGTGAGAAGGGTTGAGGACCCAACAACAGGCTGGCGGGAACATGGGAAGAGAGCCTCCGAAAGAGGAAGTGGGACGTCCTGAACCACCTGGTGGGAGGACTGGTCCCAGGGGGACACCCGCAGGGGACATAATGAGCCCAGCTCTGTCCTGGAGGGTCCTGGACTCTGGCCCACGGGGAGGGAGTAGAGGCCAGAGTCTGAGCACAGGGTGTTAAGCATCGGCCTTTCTGGGTTCAAATCCTACCTCTGCCCTGTGCCAATAGTTTGGCCATGGGCAAATGACTCCACGTCGCCAAGGCTCCCGTTTCTCCCGGGCAAAATGGAGTTAATCTCGGGGAGGTCACGGGGATGACTGCAGATGAGGCAAGGGAAGTTTACCACGGTGTTAAGGACAAGGGAGCACTTTGCAAATCTCAGCTGTTGTTATTGGGGATATAGGGAGCGAGACGCCCTTTCCAGAAGTGGAGAGCTACCAGGACACGGGCAGGGCCCTCACCAGCTCCCCGGACAGTCTCCTGGGGCTAGCAGTGGTGGAAACAGCCCCCGGGGTTTCTGGAGGGGATGGCAGGGACACCGAGTGGAGTGGGGGGTGAGTGAGCCCGAAGGCGGACAAGGAGCTGAAGAAGCCAGGTGCACTCCCAGCGTCCCCAGGTGTGTTGGGCCACCAGCCTCACACTTCCTGGCCCCAGCCCCTGCAGCACCCACACGGGTCCTTTTTCTCCCCATTTAGGGCCATCCTCCCAACTCCCACGCCTTGGTGTAGTATTAATACGAGAAGGAAAATATTTATAGGATTCAGTAAGGGAAGCCCCAGGCAGGTATTTAAAGTTCGGGGAGCTCAGAAAAACCCTTCTGCCCTGGGGCTCTATTCAAACTAGGCCAGAAAAGGAGAAGATAACCATAAAGGCTCTCGCTGATTCTTCCCAGGGGATTTGGGCTTGTTTCCTGGGAAACTCCTTTCTTCCTGATCCATGGCTCGCAGACACCCCGAGTCGTCAGTAAGGTAGTGGCGAGGTTGCCCAGAAAGGGACAGACACCGGCCAGCCCTACAAGTCAGCATCCTCTTTGTACCAAAAGCCTACTTGGGGTAGTCTGTATTAGGAAAAAAAAATCATAAACGCAGAAAAAAAAAAGAAAAAAAAAGTTATGAATTAAATATCTATGGGTCTTTGCTTTAGAAGAGCGGACATTCGGGAGCTTCATAAATGCCTCGGAAAGTGGGCAGGGCTGGTTCTATAAACCACGGCATCCCATTAAAACGGTGTTTCTGCCAACATGGGGAGGTTTGTTAGAACCTTAAGCAGAAGCAATCGGGAGACCACAGTGGGTGTCGAGCGTGGCCTCACCAGCTACGAGAGTGCTCTGTGTAGAGAGGAAGGCAGAGAGAGCTCTGAAATGTTAATAGGATCACAGGTGATTCATTTTTCTTCTTTTTCCCAATATGCTCCAAGTTCTCTGTAACGAATGTGTGTTGCATTCTGATGAAAAAATTAAAAAAAAAAAATCTGATTAAAAAGAGGCAGTCGCCATTAGCTCGGGTGGTCCAGGGCCAGCTTAAGGCCGCAGCCTCCCGGGGTCACTGAGGCAGGGAGAGAGCCAGGCCAGAGGCCCTCGGTGGTGGAGGTGGGTGGAAAGCGGGATTAATTGAGCACCTACTGTGTGCCGACTCTGAGGCTGGGCACTTGACATGCACTGCTCACCCAGTGGCTTTAACATACAGCTGTTTCTGGCCCCGTTGCACAGATGGAGAAATGAGCGCTCAGAGGGATGTGTTAGTGCTTTTCTCTTCACAGCTGTGTAGATCATGGTGACTGGTATAAAACCGATCTCAGAGCTCACTCCCGCATCATACAGTGGAGGAAATGAGGCCCAGAGAGGGGCAGCACATTTCCCAGAGTCACACAGCAAGAATGGTGGTGGTGGCTTCTCTTGTTCCTGCTCTTGCCTTGAGGCTGTTCTGCCGGGCTCTCTGAGGAATTTCCAGGAATTTCTTCTGGAACTCAGTTATCCACAGGACGCTTGGGCTCCTCCTCTGTCCTCCCGGCTCCTCAGAGAGTGGGAGTGCCTCCTCTGGGCTGCCTCACTTAAGTCTGCCTTTCCTGCGAACTTCATCAGCGACTGGGGACCTTATTCTCTCGGGCCCTTCCAGTGCTGGCCCGCGTGTGCCCACCTCACGGCCTGTCTGGTGGTCATTCACAGGGCCGCTGCCACGGCCCCTCCCTGTGCTGCGGGCGTCCCGCGCTGAGGTCCTGTGCAACCCCAAAGAAGGAGGCTAAAAAGGGGCAGGGGGAGAGCATCCCTGCGGGGGGTGAGAAAGAGGCCCAGCCTCCTACTGTCAGCTCTCTTCATCCTGAGGACCAGGGTTCCAGATGTCTGTGGGGCTGAGCCCCAGACTGGGCTCTTTAAGCCCTTTGGCTAACCCTCAGGGTCCCAAACTTTGCCTTCTGGCTTGGTAAATCTCTGACTGTCCCACTAACCACCGCCTGCACCCCGCAAACTCAGCGTGCACTCTACGTGTGTTATCTCCTGTTTGACCCCCATAATCCCTCTGGGTTAGGGACTGTCATGTCCCCATTTTACAGATGAGAAGCCTGAGGCTCGGGGAGGTGAGCAACCTGCTCAGGATCACACAACCTGTGATTGGCAGAGCCAGGTCTCATGGAACGGGTGTGCTGAGCCACCTCCCTAGAGACAAGGCCCGATGAATGACTTTGAACTTATACGGAAAGGTCGCTGGGAGTGCAGCAGGAAAGGGTGCCAAGGGACTGGCTCTCTGGAGCACAGGGGTTAAGAACACACACAGACTCGGGGGTCGGATGGACTCAGCTTCAGATCCTACCTCTGCTGTTTACAAAATGTGTGAGTGACCTCAGGAAAGGTATTTATACTCTCCAAGCTGTAGTTTGCTCACCCGCAAGGTGGGATTTTATAGGGTGCCGGGAGATTAAATGAGATCTTGCTTAGAGGGTGCTTAGCAGGGGCTGGCACGTGAGTAATGCTGTCGTTGGTGCCGGCTGCTCTCATCCCTGCTCCTTATCCCTTGTTATTCATCACTGTTGTTGTCCGTGACTATTGCTGGTTGCATTCATTACTAATAAACAATGGCATTGCTTATTAATGTCATTGCTAGCTTCTCTGCCATGTGCTAGGGATCAAAGATGAATCACGCGCTACCCTTGCTCTCGGAGAGCCCCTGGCTGGAGAGAAGCGCATAGCGAGTGATCAGACTGTGATGGCGGCTGTGACGGAATGGCTTGCTTTTCTCAGTAAGAGCGTCTGACCACCAATGGAGCTTGTACAGAGGACGTGACATTCGACTGGGTCTTAAAGGATGAGTAGGAGCTTGGGGGCCGAGAAGAAAGGACAGGGCCTTCCAGAGGAAGGGGGCGGTGTGTGTAAAGGCGCGCGGAGGTGGGGAGGGGTGTGACATCGTGGATCGGGCCAGGCAGGCCAGCCAGCGTGGCTGCAGCTTGGGGTTTACATGCAGGGCTCCCAGGACGGTGCTGGCCGGGCTGCAGGGGGCCCTACACAGCAGGCCTCTGGGGACCGAGCCTGGCCTGGAGGCAGCAGGGATCCATGGTCATTTGCAGGCTAGCACGTGCCAGGACCCTTGCATCACAGTGGAGGACGGGCGGCAATGGGATGGAGCAGTAGGAAGCAGGGTGCCCTGGCCTGTGAGAACTGATGGGAGTTGGAGACCTTGAGAGGAAGGGAAAAGTTTGAGAAATTGTACGTAGGAGCCGAAGGGGGTCTGTGTGTGTGCACATGTGTGCACATGTGTGCACAGTGTAGGCTGGGGTGAAGAAACCGTGAGATGATGATTTTGAACGTTCTTGCTTAAGATGACAAGTGGGTCCCACTGGAAGCCTCTGTGGGACTTACAGACTGCGCTCCCCGTGGGCAACTGGAAACAGGCAGCGTTGGCGTCGCTTCCTCCAAGGTGGCCTCCCTGCATCCCACAGGATGTGCCCATGGCCCCGTGCCCTTGCGGTTGCCTCCATCCCAGCCCAGGTCCTGCTGGGTTTTGCTGCCTTGTGGACTGGCAGCCTTTCCGCTAGACGGTGAGCTCTTTGAGGCCAGGGGCTGTGTCTTCTCCATTATGTTGTCCCCAGGGTGTAGCACAGAACCTGGCACACGCAAGCACTTGAACAGAGGTTGCTAAAATAACAAGAAAAAGCAAATTTGAGTTTGGAAGTCAGGCTGGCCTTTGGGAGCCAGGGTCCCTCTCGGTGAGCAAGGAGACGACTGTGACCTCAGCAACCTGCCCCTGGGAGTGAATCATCATTGAGCAGTAAAATGTGTTTGCTGAATCGCACTCCTGTGGGTCAGGCGCACTTCCTGGGAAGTTCGGCTTCTCAGCCACCGTGACCTTTTATCTCAGAAGGGCTGATCTGGGGAATAGGAATTAGCCTTTGCTCAGCGGGGCTCAAGAAGGCCGAAACTAGAGCAAGTGTCTGAAAAGCATCAACTACAAGAAAGTAGCTGCCGCCCTGAAAGAATCGAGTGCTTTCTGTTGATTAACACGAACACCAAAGCTAACAGCTCGGCTGCCCGGGGAGGAACGGGCTCCTGATCTCAGGAGGTGCCCAGGCGGGTGGTGGTCCTGTGCAGAGGACCGGTGTGGGGACCTCTTGCCTCGAAGGCATGGAGTCTCTTTCTGGCATCGGGAAGGGACGTTATTGTTGATAACGTATAGTCTATCCACGTTGCCCCCAAGTGCCTTCTCAAAGGCTTCTGTGAAGCCAGAATATGACAGATGACACCTCGAACCCCCTCTTTCCTTTTAATCGTGACATCCATTTCCCAGGAAATCTCCAGGGCAAATCTGCATGGCCTCATTCTCTTTGCCTTGTTTCCCTCCCCGGCTAAGTTGGCCCTTGTCCCCTGTGCTGGGGCCAATTCCCAGTGCATGAGGTCCTGGAAGAGGTGACTCTCCAGGTCACCAAGCCACTATCCCTCACAGCTCAGTGTAGTCAACGGACCAAGTCCCTGCTCTGCCCCACACTAACCTCCTTTTAATCTTGAGTTTACTCATTTGAAAAATGGCTGGATCCCACTGATCTTGCGGCAATGCTATGCGTTCATCGAACAAACATTCTCTGGGTGCCCAGCATGTGCCAGGCACTGTGGTGGACAAAAGAGACAGAGGCTCCCTGTCTGGAGGAGATAGAAAGTAAATGTGCAGTTCAATGCCAGGGAGTCATAGAATTTTAAAGCAAAATGAAGCAGAATGAAGGGATAGTGATTGGTTCTGATTGAGTGAATCAGGGAGGACTTCTTTGAGGGGGTGACTTTCTAGCTGAAAACTGAATAAAGAGAGGGAGGGAGGCATGCAACTGTCTGGGCAATGTCTTAGGGACAGGGAACAGGATGTGCAAAGGCCCTGTGCTCGGGCACGATTGACTGTGTTGGAAAGCAAGGTCAGTTTGGCTGGAGCTCCTGGCAGGACCGGAGGACGTGGGCCAGCTTGCTCAAGGCCTCAGGGGCCTTAAGGACCTTGGGGGCCTTGGGGAGGACTTCAGGAGGAGCCTTTAGAAAGTTTGG